>PNEQ01099327.1:0-11561 GCA_003012365.1 Medauroidea extradentata | reverse complement strand
TATATATATATATATATATATATATATATATATATATATATTTATTTAATTATTTATTTATTTATGTATATATGTGTGTGTATGTTTATATATAAATAATTGCGGCTACAGTCTGTGTGGTTGTGCTTGAAGTAAATTAGTTTTTATACCAGTATACTGTTCATACTATCCAATTACACTTTCGCATTAAGAGACTATAATTCCTCCTCAATACTGGTTTTAGACTATAAATAGAGCGTATGGCCAGCCATAGCTGTGTAGCCTGCTACAAGGTAAGCTGAGCTAGCAGCTTGGTTTTCTGAACATTTGACAGTCGAACTAATACTCTAATGTACAACGAGGTCCTTCAATTAAAGTGAATATTAACTGCTATGAGTAATAGGCTACATGCGGTCAAAGCCGAGGTGGCAATGCTAGTACTAATTTATCTAAAATTCTCTTGTTTCCACTATTGTTTATTCAGACGATGATCGGTGAAACAAAGTACCTTTCTTGGTCAGGGCATTACACCAACAGTTCGGCATTTTGGTTTTCAATTTTCGAAGTGCACAGCATGTTTTCTCCACTACAATTGCAGTGTGGCTGAGTACAGGACAATATGACGTTGTATCGTCTCTCAGATAATCCGCGAGCATTATCAGCGGTATTTGTGACAACCAATGATTATACTCTCCAAATACAGAGGCGTAGCACAGTACTGGTGAAGCGAGTGTTCTTGTTTAACGTAAGGGTTCAGTAGCGTCTACAGCTTCTGCAACCAGGATGACTCTCAGATGTCGACGGTTGCCTACCGGTAGGCGCTACTCAATGAATCACGGGATCACTTCTGCCGTCGAAAAACTGCGTTTCTGCAAGTGAGTTTCTGAGTAGTTGGTTTCCCATACTCTGGGCCACTACTCTGAGTTAAGCCTGTTAATTTATACTCGTCTAGATACTTTGTGTCCGCTTGTGCGTTACTATTATACTATGTTATATGATTTTCTTTTTTCCCTTTGGTGGGGGGGGGGGGGGGAAGACAAATCTCAAAAGTAGCAATTTATAAAACTTGGTTCAAATTTTAGTATTGTTATAACCAGGATTTGTTTTTAAATTTTGTTATACGTGCCACTGACAACACTAACAATAATTGACTTTTAAATATACAAATGTAAACTTCAAAGAGATTTATATAAAAATGTTTTTCCAAGTTCAAACATTTCTGGGGGACGGTCTGGTGTTTTTCCCCCTCCCCCCTGCGTCCGACCCTAGTGTGTAACAGGTAGGTAAGTTGTGTGAATTAAATTATGAATTAAAACCAACCGTTCCCTTATTTTAAACATGAATAACTTTCTATGGCGTTTAAATAAAATGTAATGTAATATTTTAAGAGTATGTCCTTACCGTAAAGAGATATTTGTTTAAATTAAACTGGTGATGGGATCGGTTGGCTGTTTCAATATTTCTCACTCCAGTTCCTAAAGTTACGTGTAATCAACTCTAATGACCTCACTGTGGACGAAGTGTAGCGTGTACTTATCTTACCTTCAACGTATTGTGAACACTGTATAGAGTTATCTTGCTTTACGACGTGTCGCGGAAATTTCTTTCGAAGATTTCAGAATTTATTGAAAAATATTTTCTGTAGAGTCATCGTCTTCTGCTTCAGGCGGTTTTAATCAATATCTTATGAATTTTTCAGATTTTTTTCCTGTAGCTTCAACGCCATTGAGTGAAACGAGAAATATACTGTTTAAGTTTTAATTGCCATCTCAATACTCTGCCTCCACTTTTTTTTACCCCTCGGCGCGTTCTCCCCCCCCCCACCTGACTTGTAGCAAATGGCATGCTTTTCCAGGCAGTTTCCCTCCTACATTAGTCTTAAGGAGCAGGAACTGACTGGTTGGTTCAGAACAAATTACTGTCGTGAAGATCTCTTAGTCGTTGGACTTCCTATGCGCAACCCTTTATTACATACTTAAAGCTTTCAGTAATTTCTTTCAGACAGAATAGTAGGTAGTTTAGTAGCCTCCGGGCCTGCTAATACATATATAATTCCTACGAACGTGAAGATGAGTAATTTTTCCCTCGCACTGGATCGTTGCTAACTTGACGCTGGCTGGCACCTGCTACACTTATATTACACGCAGTTACACGCTCAGAGAATATTAACGTGCTAATTACAATTCAACGTCAGACCACTTAATTATCGAGTAGCTGTGATTTCCAGCGAGTTAGAACCTTTACTTATTAATTTGACGGCCGACCCCTGTGAAATTGAAGTGTCGGCGTGCGAGGAGGGAGGGTCGTTTCGTGGGTCGTCGTATGCGTGGACGGACGGCTATTTGCATGTAACGAGCTAGACTTGCGTGCGAGCGGGCAGAACGCGCGGCGACCCACGGGCGAGGGACATAGTTGCAAGGTGGCGCCCAATTAGTTGCCCGCGGCGCCGCGCGAGCGCACCACCCGTCACAACATGGCCGCCACCCGCCTCGGGAGCAGTGTTGCCAGCTTGCTACTTCTGGTTGTACCGAATGACTGTCAAGCTGGATTAAAGCCCGATTCACAATGAAGTTAACATGGAACACCTTACGTTACCTTTGCGTTAACTTTACAGAAAAATTTACCGCGGATTTGACCGTTGTTTCACATTGAAGTTAAGGAATAAAGTTGAGATACAAGGCTACCAATTGTAGTCAAGTTTTCGACAAATCCACCAAGATTGTTATGTGTTATGTTGCTCACGTAAAATGTAAATTGTTTAGTTATAAGTGTGGAATAACTATCTCCTAGTTACATTAACTAATATTCAAATCAGTCCGCCTTCTGAACGTGTCCACAATATTATATTATTTGGTTACTATTTGGTCCTGGTTTGATATTTCGTATGTTGGCAATAAAATACATTATTTTATCAGACTCGATTGAAGTTTGCTGCAAGACTACTGACGATTATTGGAATATTTACATTTAACGATGTTATTTGAGTCGCAAAATATTTACATATACAAGTGGTAACGTAAATTAATAACGAAAATTATTCGCAAGTACCTGTTTCAGTTATGTGTTGAAAAAATGTAATAAATAACCCTCCTAGTTGTAACATTACGCCTTTCTTACCAACTCGTTTTTTTTTTATTCTCACATTACACATGCTTTATTTAAGAGTGATTCTGTTGGGATTCTATTTATTTCATAAAATGAGAGGGCTAAACTTTTAGTTTAACGTCTTTCATGAGACTGATGAGACACTTGTTTGATATTTTAACAATATGTTTGCTGTCTACAGATATCGCACCTACCTCAGTGAACAGCGAACTTGCAAACCGTCTAGTTAAATTTATTGTAGGGTCCTTGAACGAATGCTTTAGCAACACATTAGCTCTGAATTATTTATAAATATATTATAACGATTTACGACTCACTAAACAACCATATCCACACATGTATTAGGCAATGCACTCACAAATACCATGTCACACGAGTAACAAATATTACGTATAATTAAAAATATTATTTACTTAAAATTACAATAACGAACATTTTCCTTTCACCACACTTCAGAATACAACTATGACAAATTTACTTCTTTTCATAGGTACATTATTGTACTTGCACGAGCGAGCAGCACACAATTTGAGGTTACGAGAAACGTCTGTAAAACCTTAGTTTTGGCGCGATATCTCGTAAACAATAGCCAACAAAAGAACAACTCCGCTTCTGATTGGCTGTCCTTAACTTTACCTTTACGTTATGTTGAAGTTGACTCAACTTCGACATTTTTAAGTTACAGTTGCGTCGCCGATAATTCAATGTGAAAACACTGCAGCGTGACGTATATATCAACTCAGCTGTAACGTAAAGGTAACGTAAGAAGCTCCATGTTAACTTCATTGTGAATCGGCCTTGAGGTTAATTCTACTACAGGTCAGAAAGACAATTAGTTTTCTTATGGGAGAGCTTGGCACAGGGACAATTTCTGCCGCTAGTTTCACTGCTATCACTAAGGAACCAGAAAAATACGAAACTATAGTAAAATAAAATTTAAATAAACTTGGAAATGACGGAAATCATTTAACATAATTTTAAAACGAAAATATACTATCATCGCATTTTAAATTATCGACTTTATGTAACTTAACATTCGGGAAAGCTCTGTGATTGTTCAGTTGGCACCCATTACTGATACCAGCGCTCAAGCGGCAGAAATATTCCCTGTGACGTACTTTTAACATTGATCTTTTTAACACGTAGTAGAATTAACCTTAGCTGGATTCACAACCAACACTTGGCGTACTACGTACGTGTAAAAGTAGAAACACTGAGCGAGCATGCAAACGTTCACACCACTGTGTAGAACAACTTTCTACTCATTATGTACGTAAGCTAACTAGTGGCAGTGAATCTAGCTTCAAAGTAGCCATAATAACGTAATAATAAATTTTATATTTTTACTGTTTTTAAATGCTTCCTCTTTTTATCAGAAATTATTTTATATTTTACATTCAAAACCATAAACTTTTTATCGGAAATTATTTTATATTTTACATTCAAAACTTTAAACGTGCCATATTTGCAACTGACATGTTTAACTAACGAAAAAAAAAAAAAAAATGTTAACATACAGACTCTAGCTGTTGAGAAGCCAGTCCCAGAAACCTCACGTACGTACGTTAAGAGGACTATGTACAGGATGTAATTTTCCGTTTCTGATGCGCCGAGACTGGTTAACGATAAGGTCCAGCTTGCCACGCCCCTAAGTAACCGCTTCGCTTCTATTAGCTTCTCTCAGAGGGCGTGCAGTGCTTTCGTCTTACGCTATTTGATGCCATGCTGACGTCATTAACAGCGGCGATTTTGTGTTTCAATTTATTTGTTCTCTTTTATTTCTTCAATGCTTTGCGAACGCGTCTGAGATTTTCTTAAACCAATTTTTTTTTTACCAGATAAGAGGTGTTTCTTATAGTATTAATTCAGTTATCATATTAATTGAACTTTTTATGTGAATTGAACATATTAAAAATAAATACGCACATTGTTTCTTTAAAATAGTATAAACAAAACTAATAAGAAATGTATTGGTTTAACTAAATGTTTTCGTGTCGTGTCGGACGAATAAATGAAATTGCTAAATTATTTATTTTGTTTTTCCCTTGGTCAAAAAATCGAGCGATAATTATTTTTCCAAACGGTCGCTTTAATGATTATTTAATCCAATTTTTTGGATCGTTGTGGAGATACAATAATAAACAGAATTCTAGAAAACGGGTTATATAAATATTTGATTGTGGAAAGGCCCTTAAGTTCCTTATAGGAAATCTGATCGCTTTAAATTTGGTTTGACTAATCTTACTATGTATTATTTTAATTACCGTCCAGCCCTCGATTTCAAGGCATTTCTATGACCTTTACTCAATGATCACAGTCTTCATGACAAATACAGCACAATGCAATTCTCGTTGAGAAATGTATTGTTAGAGTTTTGTCAAATTTCTGATGGCAATTGTTTGTGCAGTTGGCAACACTGGCGGGCGGACTTTCTCTAACTACAGGCTGGGTGATGCTCCCCGCCTAAATGTAACCTTTAAGCAGCTGATTATACGTCCAACCGTCAGTTAGCTCATGGCTAAGTCCCGAGCTGGGAAGGAAGGCGGAACCCATTGTCATCCAGATTAATGCTTCTCTCGTCTTGTCCTAGGTCTACCTCAGAGCTGGAAATGAGAACTGCGACTTGGCAGTTATAATGCGCCTGTCTTGTATACGAGAACGTGTTCAGAGCTTCAGGAGAAGTTAGTATATTCTAAACTCAGTCCACGTGTCTGCCACTGCCAGTTATCAAAATCGTTTAAAGGCACCACTTACCACACACTTCAAACGCGTTGCAGTGTGTTCATAAATACTTTTTTTTAAAACGAAACTACTCCACATGTGCAGAGAGTGCCAAACTTTTTCGAAAATAAAACACATCGGACAAGGACGGAGGTCAGTGTTAAGACACCATGCTAATTAAAAACACTTTTCTAAGCATCCAACATGGCTAAAAATTGTCTTTTAAGACTGTCGTACTTCAAAATGTACTAACTGGATGTATGCGAAACTCATATATAGACGTTCACCGAACTTTGCTACAGCTTTCCTACCAATATAATTATATGGTCACTGTTGAAAGTTCCGTGGTACAAATGTATCGGCGGTAATCTTTCACACTAATTCAGCGCTCCAAGGCCGCCCTTATTGTTTCGCCGCTTCTGACCCTCTAACGCCTCTAACACCCACAACGAGTTTCCATTTTCCATCTGCATTGCTCACGTGAATTCTGAAATGAACGTTTTAAATTCAAGTTTTAGCTATTTAATTTTCTATACTGAAGCTTCAGATTTGTCTGTAGGCACGTATAGGATTTTTGTTTTCTCCAATGTGGCACAGAATATCGGACCAGCACGCCAGCAGAGAGTGTAAAGGTGTTACCGGTATTGCTGGGATGGTGGATGGAGAAGGGCGGAGGGGAGAGATTTGGTCAATGCTGGGCGGTATGCAGAGATACTGTAGATGGGAGTTTATTCCGAAACTGTCCTGCGTGAGTGAGTTATGTTTACAGGAATGCACTTCTAAGAACATCTGTACATACATTAAGATATTCCACTTATACTTTCAACTTATGTTTATCGTAACCGAGGATGTCGAAAATGAGTGTTTTGCGATTACTTTTTAGGTATGAACGTTTTGGTGTAGAATGTATGTATAAAAACCAAAAGCACGTACTCTGTCTTTACGGTCTCGCTACTCAATGTCTTCTAAAGGCGATATAATGCAAATACTTTTTTTTTAATCATGACTCATAGAGATATCTTATGTCTGTAATATCGGATATTTTAGTAAATTCTAATATTCATTAGATGTTCACAAGAAGTATTTTTATATGTCATACATTATAAGGTTAATGCAATATATTTATTCTTTAGTCAATGCCGTACCATTAAACTTCGATTGCTAACTATATGTAATTTGTAAAATTATATATAGGTATGAGGAATTCAGCATCCTTACAAGTGATGTTGGGGCAGGGAATGTATTAACATTAGAGTGTTTGTCCTTAATAAACTTGGTGACATGCGGTGACAAAAGTAACGAAAATAATACCACAGTAATGGTACACGGGACAAGAAATACCCAGGGTAGGTCAAATACGAACACGAGCATAAAAACCCACTTAAGTATGTTTTGCCTAGTTGGTGCGACTATGTCTAGAAGACATCAACAATCAAGCCTTAAAACTGTATGTTATCCACTGAAGGCCACTACAACTTATTTAATTTTTAAATGTTATGATGGAACAACAGGAAAAATTTAGCACGAAACAACTAACTTCAAGCATTATACTTAAGTGCAAAATGTGTTGTTATAATCATTATTCAATACCCGGCAAAAAGACATCCTGCATTTTAAAAAGCTGTTACGAACAAACAAGCAAAGAATGATACAGAAAAAAAAACACATACTGTTGTAAACAATACAGACTATGTCATTATTTATTACTTAGATTTTAAACATTATATCCGGTAAATTACGCCCTTCATTTTTCCCGGAAGTTGTCCAGTTCTTCGTGTCTTATGCTGTGGAATGGAAGCCACTGCCTGGGTGACTGGCGCCTTAAGGTAATCGACTAGAGCAATTTTCATCCTCATATGTTTATATTTGTACCAGATAGTTTTTTAATTATTTTAGACGTAAATCGTGAGTAATTTTTCTCTCATGAAAATTTTTACCTGTCATAGTTTTCGTGATATTACTCGTAAACGTCAAATTTTGCATATTAAGGTTTTATGTACGCCCCTAAAACCTACTGACATACCGAAATGAAAAAAAAAATTCTGCGAATGAAGATGTATGCTACATGGTCTCCTGTATAAAAACAAAAAAAAAATATTTTTGTATTTAAAAAAAAATTGCTGACATTTTACGTCAATACAAAAAAATATAATTTTTTTTAAAGTACAAAAATTATTTACTTTTTAGTTTTATATATAATACCTTTTGGCCGACAATATCGTTATTGACTGTAATTTTTTCCAGATTGATTTTCCAGTTGGTTTTAGCGTCGTACGTAAAATCGTAACATGCAAAATTTGACGTTTATTAGTCAGTACATAAAAAATAAAAGGAGGTAAAAATATCGTAAGAGCAAATTTTAGTCACAGTTTATGTCTCAAATAAGAAAAAAATATATGTGGAACATACACAAAAATATCACAATGAAAATATATGTGGAACATACACAAAAATATCACAATGAAAATATATGTGGAACATACACAAAAATATCACAATGAAAATATATGTGGAACATACACAAAAATATCACAATGAAAATTGCTGTAGACCTTGTCCGTAATTGCTTTGCAGGGTTCTGGGGTGAGGTTGGTACACTTGCGCCTTTAAGTGTCATCAAAGAAAGAAGATCCACAAGGTGATAAATAGGGAAACCTTGGGGGGCCAGGCGATGTCTCCTCGCAAAGAGAAGACGTCCAGGAAACAAAAGGGGCCACGGTGGCAGAAAGATACGACCATTCGCCTTACACCAAGGCGATCCCGGATCGATTCCCGGCGAAGTCGGCCCCAGGATTTTCGCATATGGGAATCGTGCCGGACGACGCCGTTTGTCGGCAGGTTTTCTCGGGGATCTCCCGTTTCCCCCGCCCCTTCATTCCGGTACTGCTCCATACTCACCTCATGTCACCCCTCACAGCGCTAAAGACCTCGATGTTAAGCGCTGACCAAAGTCTCTCACTCTCTCTTGGAAACAACTCTCAAAGAGCTAGAGAACACATCAAAGTATGAGCTGTGGCTAGGTCTTGTTGTAACCAGACGTACCCTCTTCATGGTCCTCAACATACTTGTTAGGTCGGAGGAAGGTCTCTATCGTGTGGGGACTTTTTTCACAACACTGTTTTGCTTTCGTCTTATGAGGCCCACTTCCACTTGTCAGGTGCTTTAAACAAACGAAATTTCCACTACTGGGCAGCAGACAATCATCAGGAACTTCACCACGGTCACTTCACAGCCCTCGAGTGACAGTTTCTGATTCTGGTTGTGTGGTCCGTATTTTTGCGAAGAATATGGACGAACGGTAAGGGTTAATTCGGATCGCTACTGAACCGAAACGATACCGGTCTAATTATTGATGTTCTCAATCCAATATCTTCTTCTTCTTCCTGCACTTCTTTTCCCTTCAATTTTCCCTTGCGTGATGAGTTGTATAATCTCGTACTTCTGTCCTCTGGTAACATGTATCACGTATTTTATCTTCCTTCACTGTTAAAAATTTCCGTAAATTTACAGGCAATTTTACGGAAACTTCTGTTTAATTAACGGAAATATTATTTTGTAAAATAGTTACACATAATTATGTTTCATTAATTAAACATATGTAAAACTGTGAGAAGACACTAAATAAATAACCGAATGAATTATTGTGCCTGCATCCTAAAGAAGTCACATAAATATACGAGTTTCCATAAGTGGAGCTAGTTGCATTACGTAAATTAACGGACACTTCTGGAGAATTTTTTATCAGCACTTCTCCGTAAAACAACGAAAATTATTTTTAACGGTGCCACCTAATGTTTGTGTGGGATTTTTTAGCAACTTTTGTTTAGTACTCCTTAGTAATAGGCCTATACTGAAAATTCCACTGGCATTCGGTACCACTTGAAATACTCTTATGTACGCCGTTATAAGTTTTAACGGAAATAGTGCCCGTAAAAGCAAAATACGGAGATGTCTATAGTAAATATACACTACGGAATCATATGTAATATGTCCATAAGTCTACTGCGGACACTTTCACGGGAAAAAATCTAAAATTTATGGTTAGACAGACGTAAATATTACGAATATATTTAAATAACATCACTGGTAATTCTGCAAATCTGTAGAAATGCAATCGTACCATTATAGACATATGTAAGTATGGCTCAGTTCCGTGTGATGGAACTGTTTTACGGAAGCTTCTGTTGGATTAAGAACTAAGCTTCCGTGAATTCACGGAGGTATCCGGAGAAATTTTTACCGTAAATTCCGTAAATCGACGGAGAAAAATTTTTACAGTGTTGTTATGACCCAATCAATCAGCATTCTCTCCGTCTGTGAAATTAGAAGAGTGATGAGACATCTTCAGCATTCTCCTATGCACCCACATCTTTGCGGCTTTCAATTGTTCAGTATATTTTACTAAGCGTTGCTGCTTCTATGCTATAAAATACAATCTGACAGATGCAACATTATACACAATATGTTGTATTCTGTAGCTTCTCTAGGTTGGTTGCGTTAGTGAGAGTCAAGCAGGAGCAGTAAGGTTGCCACTAACCGGCGTATGTAATACATTATCGCCTCTCCTCGCATGCCATTCAGCCGGCGTGCCACTGCACTTACAATCATCCTTTTTGTTATGGGACTTTAATGAGTGACCACATTATTTTACTTATGGGCAGGGTAGTTCTGACGCTTGTTCCTATAGTTATGTTTTTCCCATCAGATTGTTAATATTCCAGGTACGGCAGTCTGAAGAAGAAATTGTTGGCCGTTTTGAGGGGCCAGAAAATAATGTTTCTAATAAATGCGCCAATTGTTTTAAAACTATAGCGACATAGTTTGAAGCGTTCTTTTAGTATATAAACTAATATAATGCGAGTTAAATAGTTTCGTCAAAAAGAAAGAATAGCCTTAACTCACTGCAACGCGTTTGAAGCGCAGGTTGGGAGGCCCCTTAACCGAAGATTACAGAAGTTTCTCCCCTCTTGCGGATAAGTTATGAGAGGGAAAATAAATGCTACTTAGAAATAATAACTAATTGAAATAAAGCATTTAACATCAACGCATATTATTAACAAAATTTTAGTTCATTTTGTAGAAAAGTGAAATATGATGACAATTATTTTATGAACATACTAATGACTAAATAATTAAAATCCTACTAAATCGCGTGTTCTGGTATTGGTATTAGGGTGGGGGGGAATTGTAGACATAAATAAGCCTACTGGCGTCTTCGACTTTGAAGTTCTCGTTGTTTAACACGTGAGTTCGCCTCTCTTATTATATATTCTCCGTGGAAACAGAAGTGTTTTACTCTGCCGCACGTTAAATCTACATAAACAGCTGTCAAACAAGCAGAGTAAAGAAATAAAAGGGGAAATATTGTGCATGAGTATTTGTTTACATGAAAGCTTGTCTAAAACTGAAACTATTTTGTACGGCAGTTGGTTATGCACAGTGGGCTACGCTGTACCTCGAACTCGTGGTAAGGAATGAGAAGAAGGGCTGGGGAGAGGAAGAGGGTGAGGGTTTGGGCTGAGGTAATTAGGATGGGGCAGGTGTAGGCACGAGGCCGCAGTCGGCGCTTTGTTAGCGCGTGAACAACACGCCCTGCGCCTCATTAGCAGCCCGCCACGTTACTGTCCGTCCAGCAAACATCGACCCTAGCCGCACGACACTGCTTTGTTAGCGCGTGAACAACACGCCCTGCGCCTCATTAGCAGCCCGCCACGTTACTGTCCGTCCAGCAAACATCGACCCTAGCCGCACGACAC
>PNEQ01099326.1:0-14578 GCA_003012365.1 Medauroidea extradentata | reverse complement strand
GTCCTAACAATGGTCTGCTATTTGACCTTACCACCACCAATCTGCTGTTAGCACAACTACCCTTATATTGTACTTTAACCTGAATTTCTCCCACTGGATGCACAATTACACCATTATACATTTTCAAGGTAACCCTGGTAGGTTTTAGAACACAGTCACTAAAACTTTCCTCATACACATGTATTGGGAGCACCGAAATAGCTGCCCCTGTATCCAATTCCATTTTAAGAGCCCTTGAATTTACATTTATTACAAACATAAATGGCTCTAATGAATTTATAGCAATACTTCCAAATGCTTCCTTCACCTCAGCCTCCAAAGCATTCACAGTGTTATTTTTACATACCTTTGCCAGATGTCCAATAATTGCTTTACATTTTCTACACTGGAATTGCCTATACTTGCACTTTCTGGAATCGTGATTGCCGTCACCACAGGCGAAGCATCGGCGCTCCTCCCCAGCACCTCTCTTGCTCTCGAATTCCTCCTGACAGGGAGGTGATTTGCACTCGTTCTTCTTCGTGTACCGCGATGATCCTGCAGCAACACGATGCACTGGCCTCTGCTGATGTTGTACTGCACCTTCCTTCTTTACCGCGATGTCCAGTAATTCTCTTAATGCCTTCTTTGGATCCTGCTCGCATAATTTGTCCATTACTGGTCCTTGCAACATTCCAACGACAAACCGATCCTTTACAAAGCCCTCCAGCAACCGCCCAAACTCACACAACATGGCTGCGTGTTTCAGTCGAGCATACCACGCCACGACCGATTCACCTTGCGACTGCTCCAAACGGTGAAAGTCCATGCGACTGCGAAAAACAGATACGGCTGGAGAATATTGCCTGCTCAAGATTGAAACCAATTCCTTGTACTCCTTATCCTTTGGCAACACCGGGTCACAGAAGTCCCTTAACAACTTATAAGCGAACGTGCCAATAACGGTCAATAATACTGGCACTCTGTTCGAATCTGGTACCTGATTCGCTATAAAGTACTGCTCCAACCGCTCACAATAAATATTCCAATCTTGCGACACATCATACATTTCTATCGAACCTACATTGCCAAGAACACGCCACGATCCTGTGGACGACTGTAATGGCGGCACCGACGCCGAACTCTCCGTTACTTCAACCATGTTTAATTCCGCAATCACTGTAGCACTGATGATCACTACCCTATTATTACAACATATTTTTCATCCTCGTCGCCAATTGTGATGTATGTAATGAATACACAGAACTCCATGTCCACTCACTTTAATACGTATTGCTCAAAAACGCTTACAATACATTCACGCTCCTCTCGACACGTCCGTCATAGAACACCCTACACTCGTGTATATCAGTTCCATCACTTCACACTGCTCTACACTACCTGGGATAAATACTAATATCTAGAATCTTTACACAAAATAAAACATAATTATCGGAAGGAAGGGTAGGGGAGAAGCGTATTTTCATTCTAATTGAAACTGAATTGTGACAAACTATTTGAACAAAAAAATTATTTAGAAAAGAATGTGTCAACTGCTAAAGTTAATGCCACCCACGATTCTCACAACAATGGTATTAAAATCAGCAGCAACACCATTAGCATCCTTCAAGATGGTGTGTGGGAAGTAAATTCAGTTTCAAACCCCCAATTAAAACAAATTGTTTCAAAACAAAAGTCTTCTTGCAACAACACATGTAAATTAATGTGCCATGCCTGCCAAGCATGAGGTCATATGTACAGCTGTACTTGTGTTAATAACATAATAAAAATGAACACGTACAAACACACATACGCATGCATTAAGGACTTACCAAAATTGTCAGAAGAAAAACAGACAGAAGATGTAAAATTACCAGAGCTACTATCAGCTGTTAAGTGTACAACAAGTACTTCCAGAACCGGAGAAAATTACACATGAAAAACTTGAGGAAAGATGAAATACTAAAACAAGAAATCTCAGCATCACTCAGGAGGAAAAAATTGGGAATTACTTAGATAAAATTATAAGTATATACCAGATAAAACAGCCAGATATTGTTTCTCCTATATTTGTGGAACCACCAAACAAGAGAGTACAGAAACATTGGCTGCCATCAAAACAACTTAAGAGTTACTCGAGGTAAAAAATCACGGAGAGTGCTGATGACTTCCTCCACAAGAGTTACGAATCTGCAGAGACGTGTTCTGTGCAAAGGACTGCGTTGGTCAGGCACAAGCTTCACCTGTGCTGTGCATGTGAGCATGCATGAGAGATGTGGCACGCTGACATGCCATGCGCAAGGTTGCCAAGTCTGCTGCTGGATCAGCTCGGCCCATGCACCCACCATTCCCTGTTGTCAGGGGCACCCTACGTTTGAAAAAATAATAATTTTTTTTTAAAACACTGCACATGTTACAGGATGATTATAGTATTATTTTCTTTATATGCACATCTTAGTTATTGCCTTTAGGTTTAACAAACTGCCTTGTTGCTTTTAGAACCTGTACATTAAAAAAATATATATTACTTTCAATTCATAAGTTGCATTCAAGTACAGTACATATGGTCTACTGACAGAAATATTGAGTTGCTTAATGGATTCAAGAACGTAACCCTTATGTAACTCGGCACCTTGCTGTACCTGATGTGTAATTATTTGTGTTTGCTTGTGGGCTTACAATATCAACAGAAGGCACCTAAGAAATGAAAATCTGATCACCAATCAATGACTGTAAATCATTATAAAACTGATTTACTCTAAGTTTGTACATTTCTAAGGAAATGAAAAAGAAAAATTAAGAGAAGCACATGGAATAATTTGAAAATTTGGTGTTTGTATGGTCTTGTCCAGTTGCTTTTGGCAGATACACATATATTTTTAAATGTCTCAAAATCTTCTTTTAGACACATACTAACTTCAATTTTTATAATTCCCTTGTATCGAGCAATAGTTCAACCACATAGTACTATTTTTTAAGCAAGGTGTAGATGGTAGTGCATGAAAATGTAATTTTAACAACAGCTTTTTTTTACTTAAAGCATTGCTACATGAATAATATAAAATTCTACATTAACATCTTCAGATATTTTGTATATAGAACCAGGTGTTATTTACCACTTAACAAATAGCACTGTCAGTCTGAACCGTTCTTGGATATTACTAAGCAACTGCACATTTCCGAGAAACATATTTAACCATTTAAACCTATTTCACCTTAGTGTGTTACAACTTGACTGCCACATGTAATAAATCAAGCATTTAAATGAAATTATTAATCCAGAAACTTAACATATTATAGACTTGTTAATTTTAATACTATACTTTTGTTGTATCATAAACTGTTAACATGTACAATAAGTTATCCAAATTATCTAAAATATTTTAGGGTATGCCATTAAGGACAGTACTGTTTTCTCCTGTTGGCTTATAGTGTGTTTAACGATAGTCAGTTAATTCAAATAAATATTAATTTTATCATGCTTTAAGATAAGATAGTCACATATCAGTGCACACAGCAGTTAACAGTTTTGAGGTTTTTTTTTTTTGCTATGCCAAGTTTGCTTTCATAAAACCTTTCTTAGCTAGTTAACCGAGATGATATACAAGTAGCAACACTGATTGTCTTATGTTTACATGGAAGTCCATTTGGTAATATTGGCTGTTCACTGAAATATTATCTGGATATCCATATTAACGAAGACGACTTGTCTTGAAAATACAGATCAGTATACCCACTTCATTATTACAATAGTGGTAGCAGTAATTTAATGTTGTATAAGCGTTAAAATTATATTTTTGCAATACTTTACAAACTGCTAACCCAACAAACAAAACATAAATAGTTTGGCATTGTTTACAAACACAGCATCAATAGTAAGTAATTTTAGTCAGCATTAAAACATCGAGGTCTTCAGCGCTGGTGAGGAGTGACATGAGGTGGGTATGGAGCGGTGCCGTAACGAAGGGGCGGGAGAAACAGGAGACCCCCGAGAAAACCCGCCAACCAACTGCATCGTCTGGCACGATTTCCACGTGCCAAAATCCGAGGAATGACCCAGCCAGGAATTGAACCCAGATCGCCTTGGTGGGAGGCAAGAGGTTTGACCTCCTCGAACACTGTGGCCCCCACAGCATCAATAGTGATTTGCCATGCAAGTTATTTGCTAACACTATATAGTGTTTACAAGATTATAACAAGCTCTATGGCCATTTTTAGGTGTAATAAAAGGCCTTTTTAGTGGGTATCAAATTGAAAACAAATAATTCCATTAAACTCATGTACCTTGATTGTAAAATAAGTAATTTTATTTTTAAAATTTTTTTATACTTTATGACATTTTTAAAGCATTATTACTTTACTGCAAACCAAAAAAATGTTGCTGCTGTGGTGCAGTTGATTGGTGAGCTGGATTGCAGTGTGAGGGGTTCTAGGATCAAGTTTTGGGTAAGGCATTAGTGTATTTACGATAGTTTCATTCTAAAATTGTTTATAACAGTTTGAAATTATCTCAGTTGTTGACAATACACTTAACAATCACTTCAAATAGTGGCACATTCAAAGAGGGCTTACTAAACCCTCAACGAAATATTTAATTTCTTAAAATAATTTGGTACAGTAACATATTATAAATTTCATAATTTTATTCACGCACTATTCGAAAATTGCATAGTACAGATACGTAGGCATGCACAAATATATACTTCTGTACCTTGGAAACAGAAAATTATCGCCAATCACCTCAGTCAATCTAATCCCTCACTCAAAAATAATTCAGAATAAATTAAAATATATCACAAAGAGTGAACTAAGCTTTACAAGTCTAACAATAAACATGCCACAATGACAGTCGATGCCACAGAAAATTGCTCTGTGGACCCTGTACCTGCACTTATCCCCTCTGTAAAAGAACTTTGCTGATCACTTAATTTCTTTCTGGATTTCTATCGCATTCCCACTCCTCGGATCTCATTGTTCTGAGTGCTTGCTTATTTAAATAGGCCTACATAGCATTGTTCACCTAGCAAGGTCCTTAAGATGTTCTATGAAAATTCAAATAAATAAACCTGGGACACGTTAAAAATCTATTTTTGGTCACATGATACATCTACAGGATGAGACAAAAAGATACCCAATTTTAAATATTTATTTTGCAATAACAAATACAGATACACCAGATATCAACATTGCACATGATAGGGTAACTGAAAATGTTTTTTGTATGGTGTTGAAAAATAATACCAAGAAGGTGACAGCCGCCATTTGCGACACACTCCGCAAGACGATTTCGGAAGTTGTCCGTGACCCACTGGCTCTTGTGCACAAGCTAAACACAAAGGGAAACCATTTCAAAATAGGTCAATAGCATTTGTTATTGTCAATGCCATTGGCCGGCGAGAGAAGAGGGGGGAATGTGGTACACATAGATAGGGCACAGTGTGTGGCAGGGGAGTCGGTAAAATGTAGTGGACCGGTGTGCACCACACTTACACTGTCGAAATGTTCTTTCAGAACAATGAATCCACCACTGAGACACAATGAGCCTTCCGAAGACACTTCAACGTTCGGCCAAATCTGAAAACAATTCGCATCTGGGTTGCAACATTTCGCCGTACGGGGTCAGCATTGAAAAGCAAGTCTCCAGGGTCTGGTCAGTTGCCGAGACGGTCAGCACGTAATGGCAGCCACCACCTTGCAGATATCATTTTCAAAATCATGTGTAAAAACATATTGATTTACCCTATCATGTCCAATGTTGATATCTGGTATATCTGTGTTCGTTGTTGCATAATAAATATTTCAAATTGGGTACATCTTTTTGGCTCATCCTGTAGATAACATGCTACTGTTGTCATCTTGGTTCTTATAGTGACCTAACAATATTTTCACATCATAGCTGCAACCAAAAATTGTTTGCTTTTCTGCATAATGAATTTATTTACAAAAACTGGTCTTATCAGAGGTGTGAATAGAGGTTGGACTGTTGGGCTATAGTTCCTCCCAAAAGAAAAAATAATCAAATTTTAAGAATTTTAAGTACGCTGAATTTGTTAATCTTTATTTCAATGTTACTTAAATAAGAGAAATATGTACATAAACAACCCACTAACATAGAATTAAAAATTTTACATGATACATGAAAAAAATCATGCATACAATACTCGATCCCAGTGACTTAAGAGCATTTGATTAATTCTGTTGCCGCAAAAATTTCCCAACGTTAAGCATATGACTTAAAGCATGGCTGGTAAACTATTACAGAGAGAGAGAGAGAGGGAGAGAGAGAGAGAGAGAGATGATCCCCGGATACTGTTTTTCATTATGTTTAAATAAAAGAAGAGTGCTGTATGCAGACACTAAAATAATGTTTGCGTCACAACCTGTTTTTCTCAAGATTTTAAGATTTAAATTTTTTATGATACGTACATAGCTCTTTTCTGGTATTGCAAGCAAGGCATAGCAGTTCAAATGCTTGTGCTAGATTTAAAATTCCCTGAACTAAACAATTATGTTTTCATAACGTTGAAATCCCTATGTGCACCTGCAGAACAGTGTTCAAGTGTGATATAAATCATAATAATTACAGTTCTTATCACGGTTCGTCACACTCAGGATTTTTTCTCTCGCTAAAAGTAGTTTCATTGTTGTGTTATGTATATTTGTATCAGCACTTATTGTTAGGCATTGTTTGAAATTTGTTATACATGCTGCACTCTTCTAGATACAGGAGTTCTAATTGACTACAAGGCCGACCTTTGTGGTGCAGTTGGTTGGTGAGCTCCTTGATCAGGCAGTCAATATTATTTTACATGGCAATTGTAGTGGATGATGAATCTCAGAGCCGTGATTTCTCTTGTACCAGGATAACACACTTGCGAGTAAGATTAGTAATTATTTATTTCTTTTTTAGCAGTAAAATAATGACCATGATTTATTTCCATTCAATTTATTCTAACCGGTAGATTTTAACATAGAGTCTTTGCACTTCACCTTTTTCCTAGACAAGTTAGAAACTGAAGTTCAGATGTGTTCACCTGTGTATATAGTAGTAATCAATGCTTAATACAACTGTGTAGAAAGAAACTACATGATGTATAGATTATTATATATCGTAACCCATATAACGATTAACTTGCCACTGATACCTGATGGGATTTATACTATAGCCCGAACTACTACACCATCGAAACTGTGGCCTCCCTCGCCAGCGCTTCCTACGACCTATCCACTCCGCCAATCCTGCCCGACTGTAACATTCTCAGAGCGCAATGTACGCACACTCTACATCAATTGAGAACCAACTCCACGGCGAAAAAGGGGCCGCGGTGGCCGAATGGTTAGACCATTCGCCTCCCACCAAGGCAATCCAGGTTTCATTCCCGGATTGTCGCATGTGGGAATCGTGTCGGACGATGCCGCTGGTCGGCGGGTTTTCTTGGGGATCTCCCGTTTCCCCCGCCCCTTCGTTCCGGCGCTGCTCCATACTCACCTCATGTCACCCCTCACCAGCGCTAAAGACCTAGATGTTTAGCGCTAATCAAAATATCTCACTCACTCCAGGGTGAAAACGCCAAGTTACATGCTTGTTTAGGCAGATTAATATATTGGAATCCAAGTGACTTTGAAATCTGTACCAATATAGTTTAAGATGTTAAAAGTCAACCCAATATGGTTATCAATAAAGGTCATTAGTACTTTTATACCAAAAGAAACAAACAAAAAACAATACATAATATGTTAATTAGGGCCACATTTAGCAGACAGATGGACGAATAGGTCCATGGTGCATACCTTCGTCAGTGCCCAGATGCACATGGCACTACCACCACAATCCAACAAACAATAAGCCTGTTTCCCAGACTACACGTCTTCATGCCTCCCAGAGCCTGAACTTTGCCCTGCCAATGATTCACATCCAAGAATTTAAATTTTCAATTTTGTGATTAGTACCCCAAATTATTGTGTTTGATCTTGCAGAACAAATCCTTGACACACCTCACATGTGATTAACTTAATTTGGAATCTATAATTGATTAGAGTTTCAAAAAAATTTATAAAAACAAGTAAGTATTCCTATCAAAAGTAATTGGAATAAAAGTACGATACATAAAAAAAATATATGGTGCTACATGCCAGTGCACGTCACATTATGAAATAGTATAAGTTTTGTAGACGATACTTGTGAGTACAGTTTTGTCTTACAAAACAATTCTATCTCACATAGTTTTCCCATAATGGCACATCAAAGTCAAAATTTGCATGTTAAACTGCCATGCAAATGTTATAAACCAACTAACTTAAGTGACATAATTATCGGTTAACTAACATTCCATGAACTACGTATGTCTAAGAAAATATTTAGAAACTCATAATGTTATATTTTTAAAATTTTTTAAAAAAATAGCAAACGTACAGGAAAAAAGTTTCAAATTCAGCCATTTTTCAAAATGGGTAGTTACAATGTTTTGTTACATAGCCCACGGCATGTTATTTCCCTTGATAAAATTGTTTCCTTAGATGAAACTGCACTCACAAGTGTTGTCAACAAAACTAACACTATTTAATAAAAATACAAAATCATGATTTTATTACACCTGAACCCCTTAATATAAATGTGCGGCATGTAACAACTCATTTTTATTAGTTTATAATTAGCCATTTTCTTTTCATCCCATCATGTTCGACTCTTTCAAAACAATATAGTGTGAGCCTCCTAATTTAGGAAACAGATTAACCTCATGTTAAATGTGTTTATACAGAAGATGCATACCTGTGCCTTTAAGCCAGGTGACTATCGGAATGGGATATACACTGGCATGGTAGTGCAGGTTTACTGAGTGTTGGAACAGAACTAAAGCATTGTGTGGCTCTATCACCCACACTAGCGGAACAGCAAACATTAAACACAACTGTACATGACTGATGTTCAATCTCACTTAGCTAGGTTATGTGCTCCATTATATCATAAACACTTTATACAATATGACATGGAACAGCCACGCCCTCTGTAAGTGCTACTAGCCCGTCGTGCGCACCACGCCGTCCACCGACGGAACACACCCCCAGCGTCAGTAGCTGTTCCGCATAACGGAACGCACCCTCACACGCCGCCACCTGGGCAGCGGGTTCCTGACGCCACCCTCCTCCCTCCCCCCCGATGCTGTGGAGGTCGACGTGTTTTGTGTTACGCTGGGCACCTACCACTTTGCTCTAATCATTTCACTGCAATAGTTAACGTAATTTACCGGAACATTGTTTTTGTGCTGTGCCCGGCGACACCCCTCGCCCCTGCAACTCTCGCGTCCAGGGGTTTAATTTCTCGCACATAATAATTACGCGCCGTCCTGTGACGAGCTTTTGTTTTCTGCACAGCCCACCGGATGGGCCAGGTCCGGGTCCACTCAACTGTCGTCATAGTGTGCCTCTGTATGGATTAACGACGATTCTTTCAATAAAACACGGGAGTAATAAATCTTTGTTTTATTGATTACCGCTTCACGGTTATCAGTAACATGGGCGTCCAGGGTGCCCTTGTATTCCCTAGGAGTGTTTTCTCAAGTGCTACGGGCGTGGGGAACACCTAGACTACCCTGCGAAACAGACGAGGAATGGGTGAGTACATTACGTCACGGCCATTAGCCGCACGACCCCTGAGAGTCTCAAGCTCTACCGAGTGCT
The DNA here is from genome assembly GCA_003012365.1 of Medauroidea extradentata. Lineage (NCBI taxonomy): Eukaryota > Metazoa > Arthropoda > Insecta > Phasmatodea > Phasmatidae > Medauroidea > Medauroidea extradentata. The sequence goes on along the minus strand of PNEQ01099326.1, from coordinate 4,921 downwards.
CGTTCTCACGTAACCAGCTGGCGCCGTGGGTAAATTGTTAAATGGACATCTCACCACAACCCCCGTTCCCTCAATTTGTCGCCCAACTTGTGTGGCGTAAGAAGCGTGTGTGTGAACATCGATCAGTGTACTGGGCGTTACAGACTTTTAGCACCAAAACATCTAGTGCACCATTGAGGAGGAAGGACAGTGCGAGTGCGCGAGAGGCGGCCATTTTGTGTCGCGCCAGGCTGAACCCCCCTCACACCCCCGCCGACCAGGGGTGGGCGCGTGCCGTGTGCAAACTTCCCCTCCACGTGCCAGCTAGTCGCCAGTCCACCTTCCCTACCGCGCCGCGCGAGGGGAGCCTGCCGCGGCGCATGCGAGGTCGGTGACCTCGGACAGCTGATCAACCGTGCAGACCCGCGTTTCCGTGCCACCCACGTTTCCACACCGCCCACATTTCTGCACCGCGCGAGTTTTCGCGCCATGGCCCATCAAGGTGGATACAGAGCCACCCGCAACACATGTGAACAGTGTTACGAACAAATGACCAGATACCAGGTACACTACTGCCGCATGAAACCACCACAACCAGCCTGGCAACTCGAAAATCCCTTCCGCGATGTTCCACTGCGGGTCAGCTCGACGGCGCCCTGGCACGGAAATGTCGACACTGCGAGGAATGGAAAATGGACTACAACCGACAGAGTAATGTGTGCGTGTTACGTCCAGGTGGATACGGCCGCTTCACATAGTTTTGTCAGACCCGAGCTCGTTAATCCTAATACCATCACGACCACTAGTCAGTCAGTTAAGCTAGTAGCAGAAGGTGCTAGAGGGCGGACCACGGGCCAAGCCGCAGTCACTGTTCGCATACGCGATATGGAGACAATTACCACAGCTCTAGTGATGCCCGAACTCAGGGAGGATGCAATACTCGGCCTGCCTTGGCTCATGGAGTAGAATACCGTAGTGGAGCCCGCGGCCCGACGTATACACTTTGGCGTAGTGGAGCGCAGAACAGCTTATAGTACAGATGCAAAACTATGCAACCCAATCGCCCCAGTCCACCTAGACGACATCTCAAATGAAGTGCCCCCTGCATACCAGGAAGCGGTGCAACACCTTTTAGACAAGAGACAGGAAGTTTTTGCTGTTAATGATAAACTGAAGCGGACAGCTGTCACCGAGCACCGCATAGACCTGACCACTACAAAACCCATATATACTCCACCTAGGGCATACCTGCCCCACCAAGCGAGAGTTATACAAACTCAGATCCAGGAGATGCTCGCCGACGGCGTCATCGAACCCGCCAATAGCTGTTATAACTCCCAAATAACTCTAGCCCCAAAGAAAGACGGCTCTCTCAGTTTTTGTGTTGATCTAAGACGAGTGAACTTAGCTACTGAAAATGTCGTACCACTGTATATCGGTGTGAAACACGCCCTCACCACCATTGGCCGCGTCAAGATTTTCTCCTCCCTGGATCTTCGGAGAGGGTATTGGCAAGTGCCAGTTAGACAGGACGACCGTGAAAAGACTGTGTTTACCGCCCCCGATGGCCGCCAGTACCAATTCTGCGCGATGCCATTTGGGCTGAAGGGCGCGCCCGCCACATTCCAAACCGTGATGGTACAGGTGTTGAGCGAGTTAGCAGGAGAGTTCACATTGGCGTACCTAGACGATGTACTTCTCTGGTCAGACACTTGGGAGGAGCGTATACACCACTTATCTCTCGTCCTCGAGAGACTAGCAATCAACGGCCTCACGTACGTAGTCCCAAAGTGCTATCTCGGGAAGGCGAATATAGAGTTCCTAGGTCATCAAGTGAGCGAAAGGGGGATCGAACCCAACGCCGAACACCTGCGCCTTATTGAGAGCTGCCAACCCCCGACCACACGTAAACAGCTGAGAAAATTTTTTGGACTCATAAATTGGCTCCGAAAACATATCCAAAATTTTGCCACAATAACTGCACCACTCACTGCCCTACTTTCACCGCAGAAGAGATACCAGTGGACCACGGAAGCGCAACAGGCCTTTAACGACATCAAAACCGCCTTCGCAGCGTGCGAGACATTAGCCCACTATGACAGCCAGCGCCCGCTGTACCTACAGACGGACGCGAGCCAGGCAGGGATCGGCACGGTGTTATACCAGTACGGGGACAGCGGCGAGCGGCGCATCATCGACTTCTCGAGTGCCAAATTCGGCCCCACAGAACGGCGTTACCATGTTAACAAGAATGTCTAGCAGTAGTCTGGGCTATGAAGTGCTACCGCGCATATCTCGAGTACCACTGCTTCATTCTACGTATGGACAATAGGAGCCTCGTGTGGTTGCAGTCAGTCCGCGAGACACGGAGTAAGTTGGCGAGATGGTCCATGGCCCTGCAGAGTTACGACTTCCAGGTCGAACACGTAGCCGGCATATACAACCAGCTGGCCGACGCGCTGTCATGCACCCCGAGCGCTGACGTGATCGTGTGCGACGGGACAGAGTGGGAGGACATCATGGTGCCTGAACCACCCCACAACGACGCGCAATTGTTCCAGATGGTTACGGAACCCACCGACACCCCCGTCCACGAAGTATACGACCGAGTGGTGGCCGCGCAACAGGCCTGCCCTAAGTGTCGAGCAAAGAGGACAGAGTGTGACCAAGGGCGGGTAAATAACTGGAGAGTGCTAGACGGTAGGCTCGATACATGCCCCCTCAACAGAGATGGGTCCTGGAAGTTGTTTGTGCCCGTAAGTGCACAGAACGAGGTGTTTAGACAAGCGCATGACGACCCCTTCGCCGGACACCCTGGAGCGCACCAAACCAGCCGTAATGTTATACACCTGTTCTACTGGCCCAGAGTGCATCGCACAGCACAGAAATACGTACAGAAGTGTCTGAAGTGCAACAAATACAAAGCCCGACGAGCCGACGGGCAGCAGTAACTGCCCCGCCTCCCGGAAGTGCCCTTTAAGGCAGTCGCCGTCGATCTCATAGGGCCTTACCCACAGTCCACAGGCAGGTAAAGATTCATATTGGTTGTTACCGACATGTTTTCACGATGGATAGAGGCCTACCCAGTGGCCAGCAGTAGGGTCAAAACATTGGTAGCCATTTTGGAGAAGGAATTTTTCGCACCCCGGGGCTACCCAAAAATACTCCTGACAGATAACGGGCTGCAATTCACAGGGAAGAGATGGCATGAAGCATGTGGAAAGTGGGGGTGCAGCACCACAACATCCCAGTATACCACCCCTGTGCTAACCCCATGGAGCACCGCAACCAGGACCTGAAGACCCAACTCAGGCTTCGGGTTCGCGGCAAGCACGTTACCTGGGCTGGACATCTGCCTGCGGCCCTCTTCACACACAGAAGGGGCATTAATGCCGCCACTGGCTAATCCCCTGCAGCCGCCCGACTGGGCCATGACCTGAAACTGCCAGGCGAATACAGCTGCGCTGGAAACAGTGACGAAGATATAATCGACCCTGCCACAAGAGAACAACGGCGGCAAGAACGACACCAGGGCAGGTGCGACAGGCAACAGCGCTACACACAAAGTGGCTCAAGGCCACCGATCGACCGCCTGAAAACCTAAGACCAGGACAGAGCGTGTATGCAAGGACACACCCCCCTCTCAGCTGAGAAGAAGAACTTTTGCGCGGGATTTGCACCTAAATGGTCGGGGACTCACAAAGTCATAAAGGCCTGTGGAAAGACCACCTACTTAGTGAAGTGTGGCACGAGAGTGACCAAAGTCCACCGCGATGATCTGTGGGCGGAGCCAGGGAGTGAAGTCACTCCTAGTGACATTGGAACCCCCTTGAGAGAGACAGAACCGTCGCCACACCTGACACACCCCGTGCAGGTAACGGTACCCCGACGGGATGCATAAGACGCTTCTTCACCACTCGAACCCCGCCCTCTGTGGCAAGAGACAGCGGACAACGTGGCGACTGAGGAAGAGGAACCAGAGCGCTGGAGATACCAACCAGACCACCACGAAGTTGCGGCATGGCGAGCCTCGCCTGCCCTCGCAGTCGTACAAGCCCCGACACCCGGTGTCGGGACACCACCTGCCGAAGAGGCCCAAGCGCACCCACACGGCCAAGCGCCGGGGGTTGCGGTAACGGGCCCACCAGTTCAAATCTCGCCTCAAGGGGGAAGCGACACCCCAGCCACTCAGTAGCTACTGAGTGGGGGAGATCGATGCAGACCTTAGGGCGGGATGCAGACCTTCGGATGGGACGCAGGTCTCCAGCAGAGACGGCGCGGGTGCCAGCCCGCCACCAGCGCGAGGAGGCGAGAGGGAAGGAGCACCCATACCGCCCCCCTCTCAACCAGCCGGCCAGGATCACGCTCCATGGCCACCTCCCCAACCACCCCAGAACGACAGCGACCGAGTGAACCACTAACGGGACAGAGGAGGCTTCCTCCCTCTCAACTGGTCGACATGTCGAGGTATAGGGAAGCACCGAGGGTGTACTATTTGCGGCAGTGTAACGGCATCCCCCACAAGGATGGCTACGGCACCGCGCTTCCAACAGCCACAACAGCAGCAGCAGTACCAACCCCGCAACAGACCAGTGAGGCGGGATCCCTCCTGCTGCAGGTAAGGCATAGACGGCGTCGTGGTGCGCAGATGGGCTCCGAAGGAGGTGGGCGTTTGACATGGAACAGCCACACCCTCTGTCAGTGCTACTAGCCCGTCGTGCGCACCACGCCGTCTACCGAGGGAACACACCTCCAGCGTCAGTAGCAGTTCCGCATAACGGAATGCACCCACACACGCCGCCACCTGGGCAGCAGCGTCCAGACGCCCCCCCCCCCCCGATGCTGTGAAGTGGTGCCCCCGTATAGTGCAGGGTGCTAGGAGCCCCTGGGAATGTTAGTGAAGTGTTTGCCCACCCAACATGCCCACAATTAAGGTGTAAAG
>PNEQ01099325.1:0-14580 GCA_003012365.1 Medauroidea extradentata | reverse complement strand
GATTATTCTTAACAGAAATAAATCAAACATAAATTAATCACTTAATTTGTCTATACATTGTTAATCCGTATCGTATCTGATAACCTGGTTCTGCCATCTTGTACATCACGGAAACACTACGACTGAAACATGGTCTAAGAAACCACATGTGTATATATATTTGTACAGTCCATCAGAGTTACACTATATATATATTACAATATTAAAATTAGGTTTCTGAAAGAATCTAATTTAAGGAATACTCAAACATGTTATTTAAATAGCGTTATTAATAAAATAACCTTTAATTGGTTTAGTACAAGGTACGGAGAAAGACAAGACGATAAAAAACACCTGCTCTAGATTACAAAATGGTGTTATGCTGTTAAGTGAACTGAAAATTTAACACAATACTTATTATTAAAATGTTCAGACAAAAACTTTAAATTATATAAAAGGTAAGCTTCGGTTTCTATATATCTTAGGTAAGAAACACGTTAAACTGTCACAACAAAATTAAACTTATTTGAAAACAAAAATTGCAATATTCGATGTCATTTGAAATCAGCAGTAGGCTTCAAGTTTATACTGTCTTCTACATTTATTGATTGCTAGATTATAAAGGTTTGAACTTAACTGTAAAGAGATAAATTTTTTTCCAGAAATTAAAATATATTGACTTGTATTTTACGCGATAATATGCGTCCGTACAAAATCATTTACGAGCAGTTTTAAAATTTGAAGATGAGAAAATCAGATAAATTGTGCTCATAGTATAAACGATTGTGTAGAGTACAGTTCTAAATTCACCGCTTTGCCAGTCTCGTGAGTAATAGCCACGAGGTTTGAAAAAGAGTTTTGTAAAATAATGTTCTGCGGTAGAATCCTTTAGGTGTGTTTTGTCGAATCCTCTTCATTTCTTCGTTTGCCGCTCACACCGTGTAGCACTCCTTGGTTGTTTCGGTGGTAAGCTTAGAGACACGGAGTTTAAAAGGAAATAAGTGTAAAATTAATTTGTTATTAAGGCCGCTGGCTATCTCTGAGCACTGGCGCGAACAAGGTTGGGGAAATATGCACGTTGAACTAAATTAAGTGTATCTTAGTATCTGTCAAAACTACAGAAATGGCCCCCAGAGACTTTTATGTTCATTCATTATTTTCAAGCCCCTCAAAATCGACAAAAACAACTTTTCCAACATGTTATATCTGAAAAAACTACTCACAGGATTCGTTTGAAACTACCGTAGAAGCATGCAATTGACTTACTTTAAAACTTACTACCAATAAAAATATGGGAACACCTCTGAAAGTGTGTCAGTCAGGAGAGTGATACTACCGACGCCGTTTCAGTGTCTTACGGTAGAGGCGATACCGCACCAGATGAGCCGGTCAACATCGCCCTTGGCGCCGTGCCTCACTCACACAAACACACGGCCAGTAAACGGGCGCCTCAAGGTTTTTTTTTATTCTTGAGATATTTTCCTCTTCTTAACGCAAATAAAAAGTTTTTTTTGAAAGAAATATAACTAAAAATTGACTGAGTTCTGCAAAATATAATTAAATGTGTAAATACCTACTCTTGCTCACGCCACGGCTGTTACGTAGACAGCGACCTTAATAGAAAAGTTTTAAAAGTAACAATTTTAAAAAATAAAAATAAAACTACGGAATCTCTAGAAGTGTTGTTAGAATACTTACGAATGTCAAGTGTATAGTATTTAAAACCTAATTTTGAATTGTATGTGTACATTTGTAACTAAATAAGCACAATTCTATGCATACTTGTGTCTGGACTTAAGACTGCAACGTTTCTCACATTCGCACTTGAAGTTCTACCGAGATAGTATATGTTTGGATGTTAAGTTGTCTGTAAATTGATACAGCAATTACGAGAAAAAAAGGGGAGGGGTCTTATTTTCAGTTTTTTTTAATAGTTTAACTTTTTTACTAGGTTGCTAATTTTATTAATAAAATTTAAGAGTGTTAAGATGTACAATAAAGATCCAACTGTGGCGACACGCCCTCTTATGTGGGATGTGTACCACACTTGCCTCACCCTTGGTTTGTAACAGAGGTCAACACAATATTTAATAATAAAGGACACACTTCCGGAAGGGGTATTTGCTAGATTACTGGTTCTGAACTTTATGAAGTAGAAGGAAATGATTAAATTGAAATGTTTTATTATAATATGCCATTAAGAATTTATATTACAATAATCCATTAATACTGGTTATGCACCGGTGCGATTATTAAAGAGGTAAGTAGAATATTTAAAATCAGTCTATGCCCACAAATAGTTAAACGTACAAGTTCTATTTCCTTCAGTTTGCCGTTAATATGCAGGTGATCCACAAATGTTACGTTCTTGAAACACGGAAAGTCCAGCCCGATTACTTTGCTTACAGACAGTTACAAACGCATACCTTGTTAACTGTATATCGTCCAGGCCACGTATTTTCATATAATAGTTGCCGCAGCGTGTAGTTGTCCCATTCTCTTCACGAATGGTGCCGCACAAGTTACGTTACTATATAAATTGACGTCCACTGTGTTTGCCACAATTACTGATGCTTCTAGACTTTGCCGAGAGTTACGTTAAGGCACGTTAATTGCTAATAGCAATCCTTGAAGCAACATGCTTCAACCATACTCATAAACCATGCCAACTTAGACTCTCAACGTCCGTCGACCACGGCATAGTCCCTGACGTCTTACTCTGCTGATCTCTGCTCGCCAAGTCCTGGCGCTCATGTCACGCACGCACCGTCTACCGCGCACACAGCGCTCCTCGCGGGCTCTTACGAAAACTCATTTATGTGGGCTATATTTGTGGGCTTATAATAATATACGACACCTCTTACTATAATTAAACTAATCCTATTTGAAATAAAACAATAAAACGTATTATAAAAATTACTACGTAAATGTGCCCTTTAGAATACTAGTGTTAAATATTAAAGATGTATACACACTCGTTTAGTTACTTTCTTGGGGTACAGGTTTGCCAACTGCTACACGGCACATAACCCGAGATAACACCATCCGTCTCACAACAGACCATTAGTGTATTTCTATAAGTTGGCAGCACCTAGCTCTTAACTGTTGCATGATGTATGAAATTTATACACAATTAGAGACATTTAGAGCCACGATTTTGTGGCGATTTTTTTCACCGTTTGGTTGCAATGCCTTATATGCACATCTGTAGCTATGCTTCACGATCAGTGTTTGTGTTTTTTTAACAGTTCAATTGTCTTGGGTTCTACTGGCAAGTCACAGCAGTCCAGTGACTGTAACTTAACTATCGCCGAAGACATCGAAAGTCGGCAGGAATTGTCCATACAAAGAATCCAACACCAGAACATGATTGATGTAGTGTTAAATTTAGGTTGTTACGTTGCCAACCATTTTCGTAATAAAATATTTGCTAATGCATGTCACAATTTGTGGTACAAAATAAAATAAAGTATTGGTTAACTGCATGCGTTAGACTGGATTTAATTTCTAGGACGTACTACATTGCATGCAATAATCAACATGATACGTATACAACATAAAATTCCATAAATTGAATCAGGCAAAATTTCTATTATCTTTAGTTTTCTTGAACAGTCATATATATCGCAGTGGGGTATGTGCAAGAAACTAAATCAAGTAGTGCACTCCCATTGTACAGTTCGAGCATACATGCGTTAGCACCTGGGTGGGGCAGGGGGAAACAGGAATGATAAATACATTTGTACTTCGGAGGCTTAAGACACTTTGTCACAAACATCATATTTTTCAGGAGAGCAGTTTGAAGAGTGTGATCCACTAGTGCCTAAATTGTGAGTATTTGGCACAACACAGACTTTGTGTTGTGTGTCATTAGAAAGTACTTATAACTGTGATTATGCTTATGGTAAAAAGTGCATTTTGAGAAAAAGTGGAGATAGTGTCTTATGCCTCCGAAGTACAGATATATGGACCTGAACAATTTGCGTTTTCTTTTAGGACAAGCTAGAATTCCAGAAACTGTGAATTCTTGTCACTTTCACAACTGGTCTTTCACTTATTTGACACCTCGTGTAAGTTCCTGAGCTAATAATAAAACTGTAACTAGATGCAGGTCCATCTAGCTCACTGTGTCAGCGAGCAGCCAATAAACAGATAGGCCTACTGTGTACTTGGGTGCACATATATTCTTGGATGCTAGCCTACACGTCAGTGAATCCGTGAATTTTTCTCGTCTCTAGGAATATGTATTTAAAGATATGCGATGAAAAAAGTAGTTTGGTATTAATGGCCAAATTTGTATTTCTCGTTAGTTTTAAACACCTCAGGATAAGTTATGATTTTTTTAACGAGAGGAGATCCCTTACTTGCGCCACTGAAAAAATAGTATAGTTGCAGGTACCATACGTCTGTAAAATAGGGACAACAAAACAGTTTGATTGCTGGAACTACTCTGGACAGTTCCTTCAACAATCTTTTTTGTAGAAGAAACAAAAAGCCGTGTTGCTTTTACACTCCAGATGGTAAATTCTACAGAACATATTGTTGAATGAACTGTCCAGAGTAGTACCAACAACCAAACTATTTTAACAGAAGTATGGTACCGGCAACTATACTCTTTTTTCAGTTTCCCCCCTTTGCTGAGTCCGTGTGCATGTATTGACCAAATTGAACACTGGAAGGTTTTTTATGTTGTCTATAGGACAGTTCACGAGGTGGTTTGTAGTTATCGCCATGACGGAGTCTGTAATCGCTATGATCATCAGTCGGGGGCTGTCCTCGGCCCTTAGCGGCTCCAGGACCTGGACGACCAGCCAATCATTACTCCCGTGCCGGGGCTTTATCCGTCTTTTCTTCCGGCAAGCGCAGCCCGCCTGGTCGCCACTGATTGAGACTTATTGCAGTGCTCGCGGCAGGCTTCTGCCCGGCCGTAGGAAATTGATCGCCCGGCACCGTGGAGAATTATTTCCAACTGCCGGCCAAGAATTGAAAGATATGAACTATGAAGCCGCTCTGCCAGGCTGCCAACTTCCCGGAGGCGTAGTTCGCATTTCTCACGAGGTGGTTTGCGTCCAAGGTTTCTGTGCCTACCTGAGCTATTTCGTGCGTTAGAGATAGGGACCCGTGTTTTTCGCGAAAGAGGATTTTACCCCACTTTGTTTTGGTGCCTTACGTGCACATCTGCAGTTCTGCTTCGTGGTCAGTGATTTGATATTTTCACTCTCAAGAGCCTTGGGATTCTACCGGCAAATCACAGACGTGTGGTGTTGCAGAAACGTTATTGTAATAGGCTCAGTTAAATGAGATACGGCTCTTCACATAGACACGCTGCCAATAACCATGAAGCAGTATTGGAGATGTGTACGTAAGTCGCTGAAACAAACTGGGGCAAAATTCTTTTCGCGAAAAACAGGGGTGTCTAGTTAGCGGCTGAAAAGTAGCGGAGCTGTAATGACGACCTTGAGGCGCGCATCAAATGCCGCATCTCCATAACGAGCTATTTGCTGAACTAGTAGCTTGCTCGAATCCCGCCGATCAATTTTTACAATGGAACTTAAAACCGTTAACATTTTAGTTTTACTGGTGAAAAGTCTGTAACAGATTTCAGAGCACGTTTCTGCCTGAGAATCGCATACACTGGTTTAGTACATTTTGAAGTACGGCAGTCTGAAAATACAGATTTTAGTAGAGGCAGGACATTTCGCGAAAAGATTTTTGCAGCAAAGCACTTTGTTTCAGTGCCTTACGTGCGCACCTGCAGCTCTGCTATGTGGTCAGTGATTGGTTGCCGTAACATCCAGCGTCTGGAGGTTAAACCTGCAATTCACAGGCGTGATGTGTGGCGGTTATCCGTGTACTGATTGGCACAGTCAAACGAATAATGACTCTACACAAAAACACTCTGCCAATAGCAATAAAGTTGAGCTGCAGGTGTGCATGTAAGACACTGTGAAACAAAGTGGGGCAGTTATCTTTTCACCAAAAACTCCCGTCCCTAGTTTTTAGTTATGCTGGAGGGCTTCGAGACTGTTTTTGATGAGCATGTAGTCATGACATTCCGTCCATGTCCGAAGCAGTGGCGGCTCGTGGGTTGTTGCCATGTGGGGCACCGTAAACCAACGACCATGAAATATTTTCCTGCTACTAGGTCTTTTGTGACCACTCAGTAGTAAGGGACACCTGGACATCAGCGTGTCAGTCAGTGGCTGTAGAGTCAACCAGCACACAACTCTGTACAGCTCTTGGCAACTGCAGCCCTACCGGGCAACAACCCACAAGCCGCCACTGGTCCGAAGTGAGTTTAATTGACGTACATTGGCAGAATGGGCACATATGGAATCATTTCGTATAAAAAAACTACTTTCCCACACATTGCAACGCATTTGAAACGAGCGATCGGGCTGCGCCCTAAATTGCTACATTGTTTTCTTTTTCTTTCATTTTTTTACCAAATATAATAATAGTAAATATATTATTCTACCAGAATTCAATGTTGCATATATTCCGCTGTGTTTTAAAAAGTTGAAAAGTGCCAACTAATTCCCGAAATTCCTCTTTGAAACCAGTTTAAAAGATTTAGTAAAATATCGTGGACACACGACTTTGCAATGCTATGATATCTCAGAAAGCAAAGAGTGAAACAAAATCCAAAGAGCTATTGTTTCAAATCACAGAACATACAAATAAAAAAAATTAAAGTTCAAAACAAATGTAACACTGCAAAATAGACTGACGACGAGAGCAAGATATAAGCTGCAGAAACGTCTAGACTAATTTGGCTGAGAAAAACTTCTCTGTTCTTCTGTTTCCACCGTTCTTTCGTCCAGTCTTGTGTTTGTGACTTCACTGTTGGGAGTCATGATGTTTAGTCTGTAACATTGTATTCGTATTAGTTGTTGTATGGGGTGACTTAATTTCTTATCACTTCTATAAATTTTTTGGATAGCTTGGCTATTTGTTATTATTTTTAATTTTTCGTTTTTATTACCTGTTATTCAAAACAATTCCTGTCGGGATTCCTCAGATTTTTTTTATTTATGTTCGTTGCATGTAACCAATTTGTTTACTTTCTTCCTTTATTTTTTCTTGTTTCACTTATGGTTTCCTGAGATGATGTAACACTCCCATAGCGTATGTCGACGATATTTCACTAAGTTATATACCCTCATTTATTTATTTACTTAAACACAAACAAAGATGAGCACTACGGTCTGTTTGCAATTTGTCGTGCTTATTGAAGTCCCACATATAAGTATACAAATAAAATTATGAGAACAAACAATAATATAAACAACTTCTTACGTACTAAGGACAAAAATTAATAATAGAGAAAGATAAGATGAACATGTTACACCAAACCAATTGTGAATTTTTAGTGGAATATACAATAGAAGTTATTGGCTCAGCCAAATAGAGTAACAGCTCCACACACAAGCGAAAATAAGCAATTTTTGATAAGTACAATGTACGCTGATACCCAGCAAACAGCTAAGTTTTCCTGAGATAAATCAACATAATTATTTTAATTTTACATTTTATCATAATTACATCTATAAACCCGTAAATTTAATATAGAGTGTTAAGCGACACGCCACTACGCCATCATTAAGAACAAACGAAACTCGAAGCATGAAAGTCTGGAGAAGAGTCGATTCTTGAAGAAAAAGAATAAAGTGCCCTCACACGATGTTAACAGACTGTACGAAGCGCCGTCGTGTTAAAAGAGTTTTGCTCTCCTCGGCTGTCATTCCCGAACAAATTGCTCCGGGATGCGCCGTGAAACTGTATTTTTTTTTTTTTCAAGGGGCACGTTCCCTTTTTATGTGATCATTTATTGCTCTGTGCTACGGCGTGTCCCGATCGAATGGGTCTGGAAGAAGAGAAGAGTGCGACGGGGGAAGGGGTTACTGCACGACGGAATGTTGCATTGTCTCTGGGAAGCTCTGGTTAGACGCAACCAACAGTCCTTTCTGGTCAAAGACATCGTCTGTCAGACGTTTGGGGTTCGGCATTCCAATAATTTGAAGAGACCCGAAAATTTCGCGGGTTCAGCGAAACTTGTACATCGACTGCTGCTCCAGAGTTGTACGTGTGACAAGGTAGTGCGTGAGTCTGTGAATGATTTCATGCAGGTCTGCTATTGGTTCACAGTCCTCAAGAAAGAGTTTTAATTGCAATGATCCAATCGCGAGAGTGATTGAAGTGTACAGAAGTTTGGAAACTAACGTATTCTCAAATGAATTCGTGAAATTTCCAGATCTCTAATAATTAGTGACCGCAAAAATTCGCGGGTTCACTGAGCTGTAGGCTAGCCTCCAAAGAATATTTGTAAATCTGTTTATTAGCTGCTCGCTGACACTGTGAAATGGCCCTGCATTCAGTGACAGTTTTATTACTGGCTCGGCTACTTCCAGGAAGTGTCGAGTAAGTCAACGACCAATTGTGAACGTGATACAGACTTTTAGTTGCTTGAATTCTGGCTTGCGCCAAAAAAAAATGCGAAATGTTTAGGTTAATTAGTAATGAAAGGAATATTTCGCGAATTCAGTGAGATGCACTGTCCTGTGTACACTTAAGCCTTGACCATTTGTCCATTAGCTGCTAATCACTGTAACATCAGACACAGCGGCGTCATTTCAGGTTTTTCTATGGGGGGGGGGGCAAGATTTTGTTTTCCGGTGACAGTGACCTTGTTGCACCTTTTTTTTTTATTAATTAAGCATGTATAAATTAGATGCTTTAATAATAAAACTTCAGTTTTATGTGCTTAAGTTAGCATTACTTAAATTTAAAAATACAAACAATATATTTTATACACATGAAATTCCAAATCCAGGGGGGGGCATTTGCCCTCCCCCCCTGTAGCCCCAAATGACGCCCCTGATCAAACAGGGAACTAATATAAGGGGCTTGAGTAGATATAACAGAATGGAAACCAACTTGCAGGTCATAAAACTTGCGAAATTTTCCTTTACTTAATAAGTGCTAGAGCTGATGGTTAGAGCCAGTGATTTTTGGTGAAAAAAATTCTGCAACAAATTGTTTCAATGCCTTATGTGCACATCTGTTTCTCTGCTTCATGGTCAGTGATTGGATGTTTCTAACTTTCGGCGTCTCGGGGTCCTACCCGCCAATCACGGACGTGTGGTGTCGTGGTAACATTGTTCTGGTTGGTGCAGTCAAATGAGCCATGCCTCTAGAGCCTATTATATTCTGCCAATAACCACGAACCAGAGCCGCAGGTGTGCACGTAAGGCGTTGAAACAAGTTGTTGCAGAATTCTTGTCACCAAACATCACTGGCTCTAATGATGGTTTATCGAAGGAAAACTTGTCTGTTTGCTGGATTACAAAGTACGTGCGTTCAGCTTAGCACAAAAGTATTACTGGCTTTCTATTGAATGTGGAGCTATTACCCTACTTGACTGAGCCAATAAGCATCATGCTATTGTAATACATTACGTCTGTTACTGGTCTGCCAGACGTATCACCCAATCACCAATGTTTTAAGAAACTGCAACGTTTTCAAGGAAACGTTGGAACAAAAAAAATTCCCGCAATATGTGAAGACCTATACCAGTAATTCATGTCTTCTCGAGAGCCGTGATTGGTTGCTGTTATGGCGCCTAGACGAAGGCTTATACTACGTGCCGTATTATTTTTGCGCAGGATTCTCTCCCTTCTCCTCCTCAGTAGCAGTAAGTCCACGAATTCCTGTTCCCGGTTCTTTTTGTCGAATATTATTCGTTAAATCTTTCAATAGAGCAGGTATCATACAACCGTTATGTAGAATAGTTAATTTATTTTTCCTTTTAGCCTTCTGTCTATTAAGTAATTATATTTCTTGGTAATTATATGTTTAAAGAAACTTTTTAAAATTGATAATTAGCAAACATTTTCATAACTTTTTACTTTGAAAAAATTAGGGTACATAGTAAATAGTCTTTAACAAATGTCTGTAACGGTTTGAGATATTCGCTTCCTTTTACAATTTAAGAAAGTTTATTCTCAAAACTGAGTAAATACTGGAACCAGTGAACAATTTTTGTTGCACTTTCAATGTTTAAGAATTTAGGGAGATTCGCTTGTGATATGTTGGCACTCTCAAAGGAAATCAGTGAATACTCACTAATTAAACAGTGACTACCTTCACTGATTCAAATTGTTGAAACTGCTCCATCCATCAGCGTGAATCAGTAAATATTCACTAATTCAGATTTAAAGTGTAGGACTGATAAGTTTAGTCTTTTACCAAATAACAACGTGAATTTTGCATGTTCCTAGTTATTACTCTAGACTGTCATAGGAGGGAAAATTTTTTTTGTAAGGTGTCCCAAGTTACCCAGTTTTACGGTATTTCTTATTTACAGTACACTACTTTGTAATTCGTCGATTGTTGCACAGAAATGAAATGTGAAGGGGTGACAAGACGTTTGGACGACCCTGTAGTAGGAGGCTATTTTAGCAGCTAGTTTGGTCACACGCTGACGGAATGTGGAATGACTGCACGAACGCGCAAAACAGCGCAGAGAGCATAGGTCGTGTGCAATGAGGAAGCCGGGCGCGGTCGGCGGTGAAAGTTAAATGAAACGACATTCACCCGGTGATTGAGAAACAGCTCTTTGAGCAGCGCGTGACGCGTGAGCGCTCGATCAACACGTACACATAATTTCAAAGTAAAAGGGAGACAAATCGTGATGCTTCGGGTATTCAAACTGCAACCCTGTCACTCTACTAAACATAACTCTGTAGATAACTCGTATGTATGCCTCCACCGTAGATTCGCGTGTATCCGGCAGTTACACATTTAAACAGGTTTAACCTACGTTGAACGGCATTCTAATTTTTATATCGACAAGACAATAATTTTGCTTATAGAAGCACTGCAGTTTACGATTATGTGTGGATTTTTTTACATAAATATTACAATGCGTTATACAGTTTCCATCAAAGGGTAAACAATTTAAAATATCCCAAATTTTATAATTTCTACTTTCTCGGAAACTAATTACTATAGTTAAAATAATTTTTTCTTTGCCAGGAATACGCTAAATGTGTACTAATGATTGTAGGTTTACATTTTATTATTGATCAATAAATACTATATTAAGTAACTGACAAATTCAACAAAATTCGACGAATGCATTTCAAATTTATGTACTTTGACAAAAAAACTGGAAACTTACTACCTTAGAGTTATGGGTAGACTTACTGGCTCTAACACAATATGACTGATATAACTTAGTGAAATATTCACAAACAATTGAGGAAAATTCCCTGACAAATACACGGGGGAAATACTTTACAAGTAACTTTCCCTCACAATAACATACCAATAAAATAGGAAAATTTGGTTGTAGTTGCACCAATATTTGCATCGTACTAACACAGAACGTAAATTAATTAATGCAATTTTACAGCGAAGGTTTGTTTCGAACCAGGTCTACACCAGTGGCTCAGCAAAGCTGTAAAAAAAGTGTGGAATTACACATACAGTTCTTGGGTAACTTTAAAGTTTTGTACATGTAATTTACAAAAACAACTTCTTCGTGTGAAATTGTTCATAAATGTTTCCGGAAATTGTATTCGGGCAACACGTTCCTACTGAAAAAAACATATAATCTACAGCTTAGAAAATAAACATGTAAGAGTTAAATAACACATTTTGGGGTATGTGTAAAAATCATATTAACGAAGTGTCATCTCTTCAAATGGCGTAGTTTATAACGGCACTGTCATTTTTAACGCATTTGTATCTGTTAAACCTTAGTTCGGTAGTTTTGCAGAGTAATTTTACAGCTACAATAATGAAGTAAATTTGCGTTTATATCTCAGTAGATAAACATAAATCGTAGAGTGATTTCTCCTAATGGAGTAAGATTTGTTTTTTTTTTTTTTTTATTTCTGTTACTGTTCAGAGTTCTTAGTTGTTATCTAGGGTAATTTATGGCTATAATAATTTAATAAATTTGCATGTATAGTGTTAGGAGGAAACATAGGTTAAGAGGGAACTTACCAGCTTAAATAATTTAAATTTTCAAATTCTGAAGTTACAATGATTATTTATCCCCACAGAAAAATATTCAAGCTTGTGTTTGACATAAATGTGAATCTTCATTAACAGTTCCTTAAATACTGAATTTCGGATTAAAAAGTTATTACATTTTCTCAGTTACTTAAATATAAGTACCGTACCCGTATCAGACAGCAACAGTAAAAAAAGTTTAAAGCCAGATTGGGAAAGGGGGAAAAAAACCCCGTGTTATGTCCAGGGGGCCGATTAAATATCGCCACCTGCTATTTGCACCGACGCAGTGCAACGCAAGTGCAGAGCAAGTTAAACGCTTCTTCTATGGCATTACGTGAGTATATAATTCCAATGCTGCGTAACCAGACGCAACGCTGGTGCAAATGTTGCGTTGCACCTGTAAAAGGCGATATTTAATCGGCCCCCAGGTTAGGTTCTGGTGCGGACAGTACATTCAGCAACCAGAGAGTGGAGTTAGCCGCTCAAGATGTGTTCCTAAGTCAATTTATTTATTTACTAAGCGACAACTAAATTGAAATATTATAATTTATTTACAAAATTATAGCTAAAATTCTGAAACATTACTATTTACATCAACAACAAAGTTTAATACAATATAATTCGTATCGTGGGCCATTTACACTTTAGGTTACACTTGAAGTCTTGTGGTTAGAATTCTGGCAAGGTTATTCAAGGGTCGTAGGTTCGATTCCCATCTGTAACTCGCAAAATTTTTCAGTTTCAGAGCTTAAATTTCTCGAATATCACAGTGATAACCATACCAAAACGCCACTGAAGAAATTAAATGAAACTGTACGAAATGCTGTTCTTAAATCTTGTGCATGTAAAATTACACTGATGGTGGGAGAGTGAGTAAGAGCGCTTGGCGTAGAGGTATTTAGCTGAGGTGACGGGTGCACCGGAATTAAGCTACCGGGGAAACGGAGATCCCCGAGTAAACCCGCCGACCAATGGCATCGTCTGGCACGATTCCCACATGTGAAAATCCGGGGACCGACCCCGCCGGGAATCGAACCCGAATCGCCTTGGTGGGAGGTGAGAGGTCTGGTCCCTGGACCACCGTGGCCCCACTACACTGATAATGAACATATATATATATTTATCTAAGAGTGTGTGTAATTTCGCACAAGCATCATTTGATAACAGTTACTCAGTGACCAGGTTATTTTACATATATGATTGGTATTTTTACCGAGACGCATCGTAAAACTACAAAAACCAATGTACAATGTTTGTGTTAAAACACACGTGTGTTGGTACGAAACACTGCTGCCACGTACATTATGTGTAAAATTACACTACTTTTTTTTTTACAGTTAACATATTGACTACACCACTGAGGGTTCTTAAAAGTATAATGATTTTCAGCCAGACGGATGAGTGAATATTACCTTTCAATTTTCAGGTCAATTTACGTATATTTTTTATATTGTTGAGTTACGGACAACTAACACTTAAATCGAAATTTGCGAAAATTCGCTTACACGTATGACTTTTCACGGTTTATCACTGATTTTATTTGTCAAAACTGCTCCGTTAAGGCTGTTCAAATGTGAAATTCATAATCTCTAGGCTTCTACGAAATAATAAAAGTTTTGTGGACGTTAGTAGTGAATACCTTTCCCTCTTATAGAACATTTTTAGCTTGCGTATTAGGCTTACACACAAAAAGCATGTCAAAGATCAAAGTTTTCATGTTATCTCTATATATAAAAGAAAGTGCCCCACTCACTGACTGACTGACTCATTCATTCATTCATCATCAACGCCCAGCCCAAACCACTGGACCTAGAAACGTGAAATTTTAAGGGAAGTTTTCCCTTGTGGCGTAGGCGCGCACTAAGAAAGGAAATTTTGAAATTCGGCTATTAAGGTGGTGAAACGGGGTGAAACGTATTTTTTGCAAATCTTTGATATTTCTCGAACCCGACGGGCTATCGTCGTCTTATGCACTTCGTTAGGTCGCAAATACAAATGTCTAGAAACAAACTTCAGGATTTTTCGAAATTTTTATATTAAGGAGGTGAAAAGCCGTTTAATTCGTTTACAGTAAATCCTCTCTTCCTCTTAAACCACCTGAGATATCGAAGTGATTTTTTCTTTAAAATGAAGCTTACGCAAATACCTAAAAAGTAATTTCAGGATTTTTCAAAATTCGTCCTTGAAAGCCCATAAAAAATAAAACGTGTTTTAGAATAATCTTTCGTAACAGCTGAAATAGTTCAAAATTTGTTTCCTTTTTATTTCTTGCTAATAGTTAAACCTCGTTGGACTATAGCCTGTACACGCGAAATAACTCTCATGGCCTGTCTTGAATAATTTGTAGTTAAGTCTGTGGAGTTGCGGGGGGGGGGGGTATATGTTATTTAATTAGGCTAATTTAATTTCATATGTACTAATTTAGTTGCAGCTGGACGCAAAACATATATTCAGGCTTTTTTTAAAATTCGGATTTGGAAGAGGGTTAAAGAGGAAAATTTAATTTTTTAATATGGTCTACATAGCTATAGAACCCGACGGGCTATTACAGAGATTTCCACGTCAATTTGCTATGTA
>PNEQ01099324.1:0-14581 GCA_003012365.1 Medauroidea extradentata | reverse complement strand
TTCATACGTTCTATTTACACTCATTACATGTGCAAAGCTAATGCTAGTGTTGATCTATACGCTAGATACCCACACCCCTATTAATGTTAACGTACAGATCATTTCTGATTACGTTATACATTACAAAAAAAATTGTAATATGGACCCTATACCGACTTTTCAGCGTATTGGTTAAATAACACATATTGCAGTATTACACCTTATATCTAAAGAAAACGAATTTTAAAATGTACATTTCCAGCCATGAAATGTTGTGAAAGAAACACACTTTCATAACCAACGTAAATATTAAGTTAATATGAATCAGTAGTATTATTTACCTTGCTCAACGTGTCACTTAAAAATTGCAAATTGTACACACGAAAATAGCATAGTGTCGCTTCCTACTAACTCCAAACAACAAGATGGCTCTTTTCAGTGTGGCGTCGACGTTCCGCCGATTGTCAACATGTTGCAGCATTTCGTTGACAAGAAAAAGGGTTACCCTGTTATGCCCCGCTTCCCGTCTTGCCCAGGTTCCCTACATATTTTCACAAAGTGTCAATTACTTTATTTAATTTATTTTCTAGAGTTATTATTTCCTAGTTGCTTTCACCATGTATGTGTTAACATATGGATTTACAAACATATTTAAAATGTATGTTCACCAAAATACAACATGTCAGCAGTTTTTTGTTATATCTCTGTTTCACCTTTTTGGTACTTAACGACCTTCCTTATTTTGAAAATCGAATTAGGAATATTTATTCACTTGGAATACTATGATTGAACGTGTTGGTAACACGGAGAAATAAAAGAAATTGCTTGTTTCTAAATTATGTATGTAAGAAAATATAGTGTTTTGGCCAACGCAAAACTTTTCGTTTCTTTTTTCACAATTTCTAAGGATTTCACGTACAAACATGCATAAAAATGAAATATGGGAGGAGGCATAATCGGGTAGATTGTTTCTGGACCCAACAGTAGCAGTAATAGGTAAGTCTATGCCTTCAGTGAAGTTTTTTTTATTTTAGTTTGTGATACTCAAGTAAGCTAAAAACAAAGAAGTTGATATGTAGGTTTACATGGCCTCCTATAAGCTGTTTGCTTTATGCTGAGCACCCCGTAGCAATTATAATAACCGAAAAGTCTACTTAATTGGGGCAAAAAAGTATAGAGTATTGGAAAGTGTAAAACAGTTACACTGATTTCTAGTTACATTGATGTTTTTAGATTAAAATTAAAAAATATGAAATTAAAATGGCTGAGAGAAAATTTATAGTAGTGCACACTTTACTTTAAACAGTCTATGTCATCATTTACCGAATACTTTTAGGTCAGAGCATATGCTCCCGACCGCTTTTGTTAACGACGATTATGGCAATAGTGTAGATTGGCTTACAGCTGAGGCAGCGCGAAGGAAGTCACGTGCACAAACGTCTGCTGCTAACTATACACGCAACTATTAGCAGTCTTATAGCCACAATGTTGTATATTGTCGACAATGTGTGTGTGTGTGTGTGTGTCTACTGTAAAGACGTCACAGTAGTGGTGCTCATAGTAAGAGTGTGGTTACAGATTCGTGCGTTCGTCAACGACAGCAAATGGAGAAATATGAAAAGAGACATAGAAGCTGTGTTGAACCATGACAGCAATGCGTACAAACAGCTGAAGGATACGTGGTCTTTGTGGGATGTCGGCACCTTCGGCTACACTCAGATGGCCGCAATGCTACTGTGCGCTGGGCTGCCTGCTGACTTTTCCGACTATGATGGTAGCACAATGCTGCACGGAGCTTCACGCTGGGGTAAAGTGAAGATAGTGAAGATGCTGCTAGACAGAGGGGCCGATGTCAATGTAAAGGGCGTCATTGACAACACACCTCTCATTTACGCGGCAGTTGGCGGACACCTGGATATTGCGAAGCTGCTGGTGCAGGCCGGAGCGGATATCACTGCCAAGGACACTAGCCACTCTCCAACAACTGCCCTAGAAGTCTCTACAGGTGCAGTGACGAAGTATCTTAAGCAACTCTCAAATTAGTATCTGTTGTTTCACAATTTATTAAATAAACGTATTCTCTGTTACAATTTTTTTTTTCCTTATACGTCTCTGACTGTTGAGAGCGAGTCTGAGAGTGTGGGAGGATCGTTCAACGACGGTCCATATTCCTTTGCCACCAGAAAAATTGGGCATGATGTGTTTGGATAAAGAAAAGCAATGTAAGTTGTGGAATTACTTCCTACTGAAGTATCTTCATGCAAAGATTACAATTTTATTTGAGCTCTGTTTTACAGGCAAGACTACTTTCCGAGAACATGCATAATTTTGAACATAATTCAAATTCATTAACTAAATTTACTTTTCGAGTTTAGCACAAGCTAAATGCTCGCATGTTCCCGTTCCAGTGCAATAGTAGGCAGTGCATGTATAGAACATTTAAAAAATTAAAACATATTTGCCAAACAGACAATGCTGCCTTAGTGACAGAATGTATTCTTATTTAGGTAATTAAAAGATTGTATTGTATTAGTATTACACATTTCCTCACATACTACTTATGAGATTTCACTTGTATTGTTATTGTTGCATCACTGCAGAAGGTTAATTATTTAAATTCATTTGTACTGTTATTTAGTATTTTTCTTTTTGAAACTTCATCTATAGCAATATATATCATTGATGCTTTATCAACGATATAAACATTTCATATGATAAATACGTTACTAACTTCAGCAGGTTATTTATATCGAGAAAAAAAACGCAAATATGTATTAACCCCTATCTCAGTACAACTTTTATCGTAGGGAACTATGCGCCTTGTAAAAATGTGGTTTACAAAGTGTTTATTAAAAAGTCGTAGTAAGTTTTCGTCATTAAGGACAATTGGTTAAATGTAACATTTGTACAACACATATGTTACAACTTTGTAAATATGGTTGCCTCCGTTATCCTTCTTCTTTAAAGGAAAAGTGGTGGTCTACCTCAGTTTGGCTGAAACATTCTAACAGTATACTTAAAGCGATATGTAAAAATTTTTCAAATATCAGTACAGTTAAAGAAATTTAAAAAAATATCGTCTGCTGCAACATCCTTATTTAAACCAATTTTCATAATTATTAAAAACAGAAATCCTGAGCAGGAGGTAAGACATAACACAAATAGTAAGGCACCTGGAAAATTTGTATGATAAAAAGAGATTCTGCGAGTAGTATTTCAAACTAACAAATTACTTTCTGGTCATGAGCTGTTAAGAGCATTCCAGCGGTCTGGTGAAATCAAACGCGTGTATCAGTAAATGTAACGCTAATGTTAGGACCTACTACGAAGTTTGACTTTTCATATTCTGTCAGTAAAATGTATTGAATCAAGTAATATGAACAATCTAAGAACTAAACAGTTTGACTTTTGGAAATAGTTTGCTTAAAACAAGAAACGTATGGAAAAATTAAGCCCTACGCTTGTATAAATACCTACGTATTAAGCCACGAATGTCGCTTGTCAATATCTTCCATTTCGTGAATAACATAACGTTTTTCGATGTGTATTCTCAGAAATGACATGACTATGCATGCGGAAGGAAACAAGACAAAACGTGTATTTTGCCCTGTTGACATTTCTATGACATAAGAACTTAGAAATTATGGTGGAATTTAAGGGAGGGGGAGTTTGATGTGGAAATTACTCTCTCTCTCTCTCTCTCTCTCTCTCTCTCTCTCTCCCTCTCTCTCTCTCTCTCTCAGAATATAACACTTAGTAATAATAAATTATACAAATTCGCACAAAGTGGTAAACATAATACTTTTGTAAAATATAAATTTTCCGTAATACGTCTAAATCAATATTTAAAATACAGAAATGAAAAAAAAATCATTACAGGTGTTGCACGCGTTGTTTGCAATAAATAATTCATTATTTTAAGTCAGTGCCAGATATTGTGAAAAATAGAATGCATAGAAAATTTTGATAACATTGTCACGAAATAAAACTGAACAATAAATTTAATTAAATAAATGGACTATGGGGCAGAAAATCTACATGCGCTAATAAAGAATGTATTTAAATTTTAAACCTATTAACAATACCATTCCAACTTCTCAGTTTGACTTGCTTGGTATATACTTAAAAGTCACGTATGTTGGGGGGGGGGGGAGAAAGCCGTTAAAAATGTGGTACACACTGTCACCTTAAATATAAGCACTTAACTGAAATAAATAGAAGTAGAAATTTTTGACCAGATCTTTGGTTTAGACATTGGAGGCTTTTTAGCTAACACTGAAAATACATCAAACAACGAACATTTCAAGTTTACAATATTAACAACTTCCTACAAATAATGCAAAAGAAATCTTACATAGGATAATTCAGGGTTATATAAATATTTTATCAACAGCATTGAAACGTGTGTTAGTCTGTAACTTCAGAAAAACTGTTAAGTTATTTGATTAAGATCAAATTTAGATAATTCAATAATTATTCCAAACGTAAACAGATAAGATGGTTTTGTCTCTTTTATCTAAAATACAGTAAATATGACTCATGTTTTTGAGCTAACACAGTCGCGCCTAAATTTTTTCGCTCTTCAGTAGGCTTAGCGACATTTAAACTGGCATCGCAGAAAGGCGAACAGTGGCTGCTGGCTAATCAACAAGTCATCAAAAAAGAGGAGGATTGCAGCAATAAAGGTGGCACAGGAATCCGAAACTCCTGGATTCAGCAGGGATACTCCGCTTCTCGGTATACTTGGTAGCCAATCAGAAGGGAAGATTTTGACGGGCCTGGTGAGGGTATGTAGAATAGTATAGACACTGAGCGAGCTACCAGGGGAAGTCGTCTTCTCCGGACGGCGACCGCAACTACGGGCTCTGGGTTCGAGTCTGGGTGCGACAGTTAGAACTTCGAGCGAGCAAAGACGGCGAAAGATTTCTTCATCTCTACCTTCAACAACGGTATGAGCGGCGAGTCTCATTTTGGGTTAGGAAAGGAGAGCGATACTTCACTTATCTCGTGTCTCGCCTTATCCTAACCCTTCCACTAGCCTCTATTCCTGTATTACTATTGACAATTTATTGTATCTCCTTTAAATAATAAACTCTGTTACCTTTCATACCTGTATAATTAATCTTCCCCTTTCAACCAAGAATCTCATAACAATGGTGGAGACGCATTCGACCGCGACCCTCCACTGCCAAGTGAGACAACCCCCACCCACCAGTCTCATCCGGTCACACTATAATTCTTATATAAATCTATCCCTCATCAGCGCTCGTTCCCGGGGTATCTAGACGTAGCAGTATAAATTATAAATAATTGTAACACAAATCTGAGTGCAGTGTTAATTCTGCTACACAATTCGTACACTCCAATTTACTAACAAAAATGTATTATTTATAGAAAATATTCCGATAACCAAAAATTTAAAAATTTATGTTATTTTCTTACTGCTAATCCAGGACATAGTTTTTCGACACAAATTACGGATCTTAACAGTGAGTCAAGTAAATAATTACTCAGAAATACAGGAAAATACTACCACACGCAGACGAATTGCTAGACAATATTTGCAACAGTTACAAACATCGCAAGAATAAGAAACACAAATTTATTTCTCACACATTGACAAACAAACAAAATTGCACCCCCACATATGTCAAAATATTTCAGAAAACACATTCATTAGCATAGAACAAGACACACAGGAGACAATTCCAGACGACTAATTTCCATTCCAAATTATCATTCAACAACTTATACAAGTGGCAACAAAGAAGAAAACACTGAAGAATTTTTGCACACATAGAACAAATCACGCGAAATTAGTCAATGGGACGAATATTAAAAATGTAAGTAACTAGAATTTCACTTACAACGTACATCAGAACACACATGCCACATCTCATCACACACATACACTACGAGTAATCGTATCATGGAATTACTTCCAGGAAAAATATAATGTACACATTCGCCACAAACAGAGAAAAACAAACTCAAATTCTGATTACGACTCTACAGTAAAAGACACGGTACAGACGAAGCCGATGAGGCACATGTTGAAGAAATGTTGTATTGCGGACATGACAGACATGAATTTAGGAAAACAATAAAGCATGGAAAATTTGTGGGTATCTCTTCTGCCATCACTAATAGATAAATAAGGAGTCATGAAAAAGACTATTCTAACGGAAAAGAGAGTCGACATTAAAAACATAGAAGAGACACAATTAAAGGTATAAACAAAACATTTTCTAATTGAAAAAAGTAAACAAAAATAAATCAGAATGTCAATAAATCGAAAACTAAACTAAGAAATTTCTAATCTCACCACAGAATTCAGATGTATCACTTACAGCAAACCTAGGGCAAGTATGAACACAGCTCTGTACACAACATACAAACTGACAACACTAAAACAAAACAGAACTCCGTACATGCCATCTGTCTTCAAAGTACCTCAATTCCGTTCGCGAACATGACAATGCCTATTAGCGTCGATCAATTCCAACAGACTCCTTACACACCACAGAATGAGAGGCCTCGTGAAACAATCACGAAGCCAATATACGAATTTCACAGGATGTAGACATCTCCCCTACATCCTGCCCTACACAACACAGCAAGAGAGGTACTGAAGCACAGAAAGGTACTGCAGTTAAACCCTCTTATGCACAGATAGGTAACAGAAACTGTAAACCAGTTGTAAAGTGTTTCTCGATTTTACCAGTCCAGCACACAAACAGACATAATCTCAAACTCAGTCCAGAAAAGCTGAACATAAAAATGCCAGTAATATTATTTTCCTGTTAGCCACGCCACAAAGACAATTACATGTAATAGTAGTTAGGTGCCCAGAAAATCTCAACAAAAAGAAAAACATGACAGTGTGAACAAAACATTACAATACCACACAGATGGGAAGCCAGAGAGAACATTAGTATAGCCATCAAATAGAAATAAGTATAGGGTTACAGCGAACCAACTTAAGAAAAATTAAATACTGTTCCAGGGACGTTGTTCTAACGCGCGGGAACTCATCATTCCCTGAGACTTCTCCAAATGTAGCAGAGGATAATTCTTCTACAAAACTACACAAGTTAAATACTAACCTTTGCCATGTGACTCCACCTTCATGCTACAGGTCTAAGTAGCCAATGCAACTTATAAATGTGACACCTGTAGTTGACCTTGACATAATCAGAATCTAATAAACCTGGCACTAAAATACTTATATTGACGCATGAGGGGGCTCTCCACCACGTGCATTTGTTATAGCTAATTGATTAATCGAAAAATGGGGGAAGCATGCAACCCCAAATTATAACATCAGAATACTCAAAACGTCCACACCACTTGCGTCAAACATATAAAATTGAGGTAGAGCTACTCATACTGTTTAGCGAGACTGTACCAAGAGCTTTTAGAAGCAGCAGTTATTTTAAAACTTTTTTAAACTCACTGAAAACTCTGTACTTTTATAATCAACAAATTAACTATACAATTTCTTTACTTATACAGGCTGACAATCTTAGTTTTCAAATTAAAGTTACTTATAATTAATGAGAAGAAAGCTTATGTTTTAATTGGAATAAAGGATAGGGTCAGAGTATTCGGTTCGCACACTACATTCAATAGACAAATAATATAGATACCATTGCATTAAATTCACGACATCCGACTCATAACAACCAAAATTCAAAATGTTATGTAAAGAAGAAAATTTAAATCAACGCCTCGTGTCCAACTACGGAAGTGTCTGACGTACTCATAAAAATAACAAAAACACCTAAGAAGAAAAAAAACTAATTTCCAATAATAACTTTAAAACATGGGTCGGTTTCACTTCGACTTTCACCTCGGGAATATTTCTGTGAACTTCATTGAGATTTTCTCGATTACGCTTAAAACAAATCATAAATATCTTGTTTTCCAGCAAAAGTGTCTCAAAACATACACATTGCCTTTCTTCGAGCTTACCTGCCCTTACAAAGGTCATGGCCTCTACAACAAATTGCCAAATAATTACTTCATTTATTTATGTTCAGAGTTCCGAACTGTTCCAATTTGATCGCAACTTAGTGTACCCGAACTTACTCCAAAATACTTGATTAAAACTATATGTCAGGGGTGTGTGTGGAGATGTAGTTCGCTGTCTGCATATTAAATGGGAAACTTGTTAACTACATGACAATACTCACCCTAAATGGCTCCATGTCGGATGGTTCCCCAGGCTCCACCGGCGGCCTCTCAAGGATAGATACTATTGGACTTACGTCCAATCACACCGAGCTCATCGCGCCGAAGACCGGCGACCAATCCGCGCGCGCCACGCGATCATCCCGCCGCCACCGCGTGATGCTGTTACTACCGTGCGTCAGCATAACCCACACTCTAAACTGCAGCCAAGCAGCTCTCCCCTCCTACCGGTAGAAGGCAACGCAATAAGCAGAAGAAAGAAACTTCAACACAAAGAATGCCAGCCCAAGCACATCCGGTCCTATGCTGCAGCAGATACCATCCCGACAGACCACGCATGACACAAGGCACATGCAACTGTAGCCAGGTAGCCCTGCTGAGAGGCGACCTGTACAGAACAACACAGTAAGGCCAGACAGTGGGTTCATCATAATCCCAAAAGGAAATAACGTAACGTTGGCATGAAAGCCTTATCATAATAATACAAGTGAAATTGTTACACTACCAACTTACAATTTCGGTAAACAATTACTAAAGTTTTAACAACAACAAAAAAAAAAGGAAAAAGAAATCTAAACCACCAATTCAAAAGAAAAAAAATATAAAAAGAATTAACCACACACATCAACAATATTAACTACCTTCTTCAACTCGTTAAAACAATAGGAATACTGCCAAAACTAGAACTAACGAAAACATTTAAAACGTATTAAGAAAAACCAAACTCGCCTAAAAATTCTCCTAACTCTAAAAATTTCTCTGGAATAATAAGGGCCGAAGACACAGTTTCCAACACATGCGCCCTGTGTATGTATGAAGGTCACCACACAGATAAGTGCCCCTTGTTTCCTAATCAAAATATAGAATGGAAAACTGATATAAAGTGAAGATTTACGAAGATTAAGAAAATCACTACAGATACATATGCAGATATCAACCAGGAATCAAAGACAAAATTACCAAATACACGAAAACTATGGTTACGAGCGTAGATAAATTTTAAACACAGTAAAAAACTGCTTCCAAAAATTATGCGCCCTAAAAAATTTCAACAAAAATTATTTAAAATTATGCCTTATCACATGTATGATATCATGGCAACACCAAAAATACTAGTTCACAAAGGAAACAAAAATGTATTAGCTCTTTTAGATACAGGTTGTATTAAGTCTTGTGTAAACGAAACAATAGTTTGGACAGAAAATCATAAACCTTTATATAAAGAAATTAATTGTTTGGAGCAACACATGAACTTCCCTCACCAACACACTACACATTTAAAACTGAGGGTCACACTTTCTATCATGACTTTATAATTATAGAAAATTTGCTGTCGAATTTTATAAAATTTGCGACTTTATATTAACGAACGTATTGAAGTATGTCTACAGTATTCCACCTACATTTTAATTAATTGTTTTTCTGAATTAAATATTCATAATTTATGTAATTAATATATTTGATGTACTTTATTAATTTCTCTTGTGATTGATGCTAAATATAATTTAAAGTCATAATTTATATATTTAAAGTCATAATTTTCAGTACAAGAATTGTCAAATTTTAATAATTTCAATTTTAATATTTCTTGTAATATTGTTTTGTGCTTATATATTTATCAGTGTGCTATGACGCACGGAAGCTAAAGAAAACCTTGATTACTGTGATCAGTAACTATAATAATTTTTTTTTCATTTCTCTTAGTATGAGAAATTGTATAATTTTCTCTTTTGCGATTTCCGCAAACGAGTTTTAAGTTAGCGTCACTTCTTCTTGGAAAGCTCCTAGGGCACGTCGTCCCGCGGCAGGCTTCTCTGCTGAGACGCCGATCCTGCCGTCATCGTAAATTTTAGGGATCTATTGGAGCAGATCCTAGGTCCAAGAAGTCGTTCTATAAGTTTGCCAGGTTCAGAAGAGGCAATTTTTAAGTTAATTTCAATTTAGTTTGGAGTGAACTTGAAGACGACGAGAGATGATGCGTAAGACAGACGCTTACGAGCCTTACTATAAGTTCTGTGAACTGTCTTCAGTGTAAACGTCATAAATTGTATTGCTTTAAACTCCAACAGTATTTATTAACTTTTCAAAGTGATACATTAATTTTCTACATTTTTTGGCAATTAATTGAGGAGAACCTAAGCCTAACCAGAGGTCTAAGATAATTTTAGAGACTTAAATTCTACCGACTGAGCAAACTTAAATGTAATAGCCGTGCAAAAGTAAATTACAGATTTCTTTTTCTTAATAGAACTTTAACTACAGTTTCTGCAATTATTATTTCATATTTAAGCTTTTGTGAGTGCTGTGAATATGTTTTGCTGTATCTGGTTGAGAGCAGTAGTTATTGGTAATTTTCACTTATTTTCTTTACAGTGTAGGGAATAGCACCTATCTTCCGCTAAATTAATTTTATTTTAATTATATTTTCCTTCTTTGCTATTTATAATTACGTGTTCTCTGTGTAGATGGTTTTATCAGTGTTCTGTATTTTACCAGTGTAATATGTTATCACAGAAAAAGCTCACATGCACTACAACACATTCACACATCTACATGCATGTAAAGTGCTATTCCTCTGAAGCGTCAGACGCTTGCGGCGGACGCAGTGCGGCTGACGTACAGCGGCTGACGCATTGGCGTAGGATTCCTCTGATGCGTCAGCCGTTAGCGTCAGTCGCGTGCATCTAGCTTTAAGTGAGTGGACATGAGTGGGCGCGAATTATTGTTGTATTTATTTGTAGAAGAAAATGAGGAGGAAGAAATTGTACTACAACAACTAAGTAATGAGGGAAATGCTAAAGTACACCCTTTATTTCAAACAAGACTTCAGGAAGGTTGTTACACAACACTAATTAACCGACATTTGCTGCAGGACGACAAGAAATTCCGCGAATTTTTCAGGCTGGACACTGCTCAGTTTAACTTTGACCTAGATTTGATTAAGGATGATGTGAAGATGTGTCCGACAAACAAATACCCACATCCTATTACACCAGAGCAAAAATAGGCTGTAACAATGAGGTAAGCGGATTAAAATTCATATTATGTTCTAAGTGTTATAGCGTCCAAATGGTTTGGGTGTTTCAAACTGAGTGGAATCATACGAGAAATGTTGGGTAGTGTGTTGCACACTTGATGGTGATGGTGATAGGACACAAGTGCTGACACTAGTACTAGGTGATGCTGACGGATTTAGCTGGAAAAATTAATTGTTGTGTGTTTCGATGTTCCAGATCGAAAACCGTCTGCAGTGATCTCATTTTTGCTTCCTTTATTAAATCGGGTCTTAGTTTCTTGACAGACATAGCTATACTTTTAAAAAATAGATCGACCGCATCATCGTTATTCACAATGAGTCTGTTGATGATGTCTTGTCTCTCAACTTTTCTCTTCTCCATCAAGTTGACAAGTTTGTCATTTTGTCGTTGACGTTTACTCGACAGGCGAACTGAACCTACCGACGTGTCCACAAAGAATGTCTAAGAATAATTCGTGTCCGGGATATTCGACGGTTGATCAGCTTCCTCCATAGTAGTGGATTCGTCCCCGAGATCTTGTTGGCTGCTTGTATCATCACAATGAATGTTCGAAATGCTTCTGTGAAATAAATTATGATTATATAGAAGTATACTGTAGTACATACGGCCATGAATTTTTATTTCTACAGATTTTTAATGAAATAAATTTTTTTATTATGTCAGTAGTCGAAGTAGAAAAATACTTACGCAACGTGGTTACACATATGTTTTTTACTATGTAGTCCATTTGCTTTAAGATCACAAATAAATTGTATTGTAAGCATTGTTTAAAATATGTTACATTATAAACTTACGTACAGAGAATGCATTGCCTAGTCTTAATAAGAATAGTACTAGTAAATTGTAATTTGGTCGCTATTTATGTCTATAAATGTACACATCAGTGTAATATTAACGTACAGTATGTGTATAAGTGGTCCATACATCTCAAGATAATAATATGAAAACAATACCTTTATAGCCTAGTTACGAAAATAAATCCTACGTTATAGAACAGCGGGAAACATGTCTTAGGTTTAACAAACTGTTCACTCTACGCCACATTTCATAATGTAAATAAATGAAACATAAACTTGGTAGTGTAATAATTACATATAATATAATTACTTGTTCTTTCCACGAATTCCGCTACTTCTTTCCAAGCATTCTAATTTACGGGTTGATCTTTGTACACAGTACTTGCTATGCCATGTATGCAAGGAAATTTAGACACACTTTCCATCAGTTTTTCGTCTTCTACAACCGAAAATAAAACATTAGCTTCGCCCATGATGGCAACAATACACTACGATACTCGCACGACGACACAATGTTCGCATCTGCGGCTGCGTCTCTACTGCTCGTGAAGGGGTACGGCCGCAGCGGCTGACGCACCATAGGAAATGGTTCCGATTGATTACATTGTTGCAGTGTCTTGCGTCAGCCGCACTGCGTCAGCCGCAAGCGTCTGACGCTTCAAAGGAGTCAGACACGGAAAAGGGGTATTTCTTACGAAGCGCCGAATCAGTCGACTATAGGCAGTCGAAACGAATTTCCAGAAGCCTGAACAATATTCCAGACATCCAGTCAAGTTCGGAAGACTGTATTTCTGATGTAGGACAAAATTTTAGTGGGGCACGCCAAACGAATTTTGAGAGTGAGAACGTAAATGCTGTCATGGCTGACAGTGACGCCATCGACACATTCGCAGAAGCCGCTATCCCGTTGACCACAGCTGCGTCAAGTGTGGCGTTGGACGAGTCCATTATTACGTTAGCAAATACGAACGCAGTAATAACTGCCAACACACAAACCGCAGGCCTGAATGAAAATACAATGATTTCATTACCTTCCAATACAAATGTCAACACAAATACGGAAAGTCAAGACCCGTTGGCAAATATAACGAGGTTAATTTTACAAATGCAAGCGGAGGTTACATTAAACATGTCCGAGCTGGAAGCTGAAGTCGCGGCTAGTAATACACAAGTGTGTACGGAAATGAATACACAAATGTGTGATTTGAAGGCCGAAGTTTCAAATAATAATACACAATTGTTGAGGTTAGATGCCAAAATTACCGCTAGTAATGCCCAACTGAATAACGAAATAACCTCAGAAATAAATACAGTTAAGACGCAGCTCACGTCTGAAATTGCCAGTAAATTTAAGGTTATTGATACGCGAGTCACGCATATTAACAACAATATGGAACAGCTGCGTAATCACGTAAACACACTGGAAATGCGGGCCGGTAATCTGAACCACGAAATCATTGAAATAAAAACCCACCAACATAACACTGCATCTCAAGTTACCGAGATAACTACACAATTGCAGGACATCGAGGCACGGACAGAGAGCATCCAGACACACGCAGGAACAACTAGCGTAGAAATAAGCAGGTTACGGAGCCGCTTATTTGCCGATGAAAACAGCAACTCCTCATTAACACTGCAGTTGGAGCAATTACAAATAAGCGTGACAAATACTAACACAAGCCTGGAGGAACACACGTCGCGTGTTGAAACATGTACGCCTAACACAACTTGCAACGTACCTGACAACCGACTAGCCGAATTGGAACTACGATTAGCGACCGTTGAGAAAAAACAGAGCGCCGCCATGTCAGATACTACTACCCAAGAGTACCTGCGCGCACACCAGCAGCCAATCACAGCTACGAGCGAAGTCAACAGCTCAGTGCAACAACAGACTAACTCCAGCGCTACCAATGTAAACAAAACTCCGGATGTTTCAGCTAACCTCAATACAATGTACACGCCAGCTAACACGTTTTACCATCCGAGTAAACAGTGGGCGGAGAACCTACCAACATTCTCCGGATTTTCGTATGAGAACCCAGTCACATACTTAAAACGGATGGAAGAATACTTTTCCTATTTTTCGCTAGGCGTTGAGGACAAACTGTGTTGCCTAGGAAACAGCTTAAACAATACAGCACACTACTGGTGGGAACTAAACAAAGAAAATTTTCTCACCTAAGATGATTTTAGATCCGAGTTCCTTAAACACTACTGGAATGCCAAAATCCAGGGAAGTATCAGGGCACGCTTACTTCAGGAGCGATTTGACCCGAGGAAAACTAAGTCCCTTGAGCAGCACTTTAGCGAAGTTTTCGAGAGAACTAGGCACCTATCCGTACCTGTGAGCGACGAATAATTTGCGAAGATATTGTTACAAGCTTGTGGGCTAGGTACGTTTGGGGATGGAGGTCTTGATAAAATAAAGAAAATAAAGCTTACCTAGTTTATTTACAACTGTACATACAAAAATAACCTATGTCTACAATGATTTACCACAATAAATGTCAAACAGAACAAGTAACTACTATTTACACAAAAGAAAAAAAATACATCTACATAAGTTCT
>PNEQ01099323.1:0-14579 GCA_003012365.1 Medauroidea extradentata | reverse complement strand
AAACAGTCCGTCCCTTTATTTAATTTAACTAAAGAGCCGTTTGGGAGGTTCTCTCATTTGTTCGTCCTGCCTCACTCATCCATCATAGGAATTTTTACATACCTTTCAAGAAGAACATCATGGGAAGGCTTCTCCTATAAAAGGTGAGATACCCTAATCGATATAATGAAGGAGAGGCCTTCTGGCTTTCATCAACGAGGTGAAGCTGGTGTGAGTTCAAGCCCGTACAGAATGGCTACATTCTGGATTCACCGTTAATTACTCCCGCACTAGACTGAAGACTGAAGACAAAAAAGCCACCTAACATGGCGTCCATCGCTTATATATCCTCGCCCCTCACGGCCACGTCAAGGCCCGCCGAGCGTGGACTCATTAAGTGGGCACCTGTGACGGCCATACTGCCGGGCCACGCCCCAGGCGAACGAGGGAGAATCTCAGGGCTGCCCGGGTCCATGCAGCTTCATACTTTCTCCTTGACAAAACGATTCACCGTTTAATGATTTATCAAGAAGTCACAACAGACCCTGACAGCGCCGAGTAGGCTTTACGTACAATTATCTTGATACTAGGCAACCCACCCATGAATAAAAAATGAATTTATGTACCAATTAAGTACACGTAACGAAATGAATACAACACTTCAGAACACTCGTTACAGTGAACTAGCGAAGGCCTGTGTGCCGTCATGACACATAACAGATCATATCAGGAAGCCATACCAGGAAACAAAAATTACGACAAAAACTTTCCCCTATTTAACAGAAGTGTAACAGAAGTAGAAAGAACACACAGTAATGAGAATTTGAAGACAGGCATGGTACATACCAACCTATAAACGTACGCAGAATTTACAGCTACTCGAAAGAAACTAGGACCTTCCCAACAAATCCATACACCAATCAAACGAGGAAAAGGCCACACTACAGTTTTCACAATGTCTCAGCCAGACAAGGAAGTGACGCGAAAACATCTCCCATTGCGTTATACTATTCCCAGTTTCGACCTGAAGTTGAGTTCCCGAGCACTGGATTCACAAAATTACACCAAAATAAACCTTTCAGTGATAAAGCTGCTAAAACCTACACCAACAAGGAAACAATTGACACAAACAATCAACACAAGGAGGTGGCGATGTCACTACAATCATCTATTCAAAGATTACTATCTTTAATCGAAGGAACATCTATTATTGGTACGCCGATGCTTAGAGAAGCAATACAAAAGGTGCATTATAATCTCGATCAATGTGCTACATATACTGAAAGTACAATATCAACCAATGAAGGTGAATAAAAACATACCAACAAAGGTTATGGAACAGGCTCATTGCATGAGTCGAAAGGCTATAAAATGAGAATCTTACAATGGAACTGTAGATCTCTAACATTACAATTAGGTCTTATACAAAAATACAATCAAGATGAACCCTGTGATGTCATAATACTTCAAGAAACACGCTGGAAGCAACAGCACCACCATTTCACAATATCGAGTTTCAACATATATCATGGTTCAGGGCTAAATAACCATGGCGTAGCAGTTCTAGTTAATAAAAGCATACTCTCAACTGAAGTTCACATCGATAAGACACATCCAGATGTAGTAATTGCAGCCTGCAAAGTTTGCTACAAAGGATGTCCAACTACTTTCTACTCTGTTTATGCCGCCCCTCGTCACAATTTAACACAGGTAGAATGGAATGACTTACTTCCATTATTCACATCAAACCTAATTGTAGGAGGTGATTTTAATGCTCACCATCAACTGTGGGGTGATCCCATTACGGATAATGCTGGAAGACGCCTAGCCGAATTTTTAAATGCATTTCCATATGTTCTCTTAAATAATGGAAACCACACACATGTAGGAACTTCAGAAAAGAGGAGCTCTGCCATAGATTTAACTTTCTGTTCTCCAAACCTAGTCAAAAACATTACTTGGAACACATTGAATGACCCAATGGGTAGTGACCACTATCCAATTGTAGTCACTATAGACTGCATTGATCAGGATAATATCACGGACTTCCAAAACTTAAAACAATTATGGTATGCATCCTTCAAGTACCACAACACTGCATGGGACTCATACAAAATCACTTTAGAAAAAGAGATCACTGCTGGTACACCAGTTGACTGGAACATATAACAACAATATGATCTCTGGCAAGATTCAGTTATGTATGTCATTGTGGAAAACACTCCTCGTAAAAGCACAACAAAGTCACTCAGAAGACCATACTGGGGATGGTGGACAGAAGAATGTGCCCGCTTAAATACTGAACGTAGACAAGCTTTTGCTACATATAAGAAAAATAGTACACAGTCCATTTTTCTACTGTATTTATCAAAAGATGCCAAATTCAAACGAGAAGTCAAGCAAAGCAAGAAAGCCCACTGGATACAATTTTGCTCTAATATGTCGATACATACTAAAAACCATGACATTTGGAACGTACTGAAAGTTTTACAAAACAAAGCCACTGTCAATAATCAAGAGATGATAGGCCCTGCGCTTCTGACAAGCTTACATAAACTTACTGCTCCTGAATATGTGCCAACAAAAGCTGAGCTTAATTATGTTGGAACAGCAAGTCCAGTTCTTCGTAAGTGTCAGGGAACAGAATGCCTTACTGCCACAATTGAATAAAGTGAATACCGGTCAGCTTTGCGAAGGACGTGCAAGTGTCCTGGCCTGGACGGCATCACAGATCGACACCTATATGAAATGCTAAGATCGGGTCATAATTATCTACGAAGATTATTCAACAGCATACTCAAGAATGCATTAGTTCCTCAACAATGGCAAGAGGCCTTAATAACTCCAATCATCAAACCAAACAAAGACCCATCCTTGCCGACTTCATATAGGCCTATCACAATCACGTCATGTGTTGCGAAGACGTTTGAACGCATACTAAAGGGTAGACTGGAATGGTGGCTAGAATTTAATCATTTAATACGACGGGAACATTTTGGATTCAGGAAGATGCGTTCTACAGTAGATGCAGTAGCTATAATAGTACGCTGGGCATTAGAAGCATTTAGAATGAAAGGAATACTAACTGCATGTTTTATAGATCTGGTGTCTGCTTTTGATTAAGTACATGTACCCACTCTACTAAGTAAATTGGATAAGCTGGGCATATCTAGGCAAATCGTACAAATTATTTTTTCACTAATGTCTGGACGTACAGTCCACATGAAAATGGGACATTATTATACATCAGGTAGGACAACTTACATAGGTACACCGCAAGGGGGTGTTCTAAGCCCCCTTCTTTTCATTTTATATACACAAGATCTAATATTTAACATTGGCAATTGTGTACGCTCCCTGGCCTATGCGGACGACATAGTCTTATTTCATCTGACACACAATATCATGGAGGCAGAAGAAAAAATGATTGAGGCGTTAAAACTCCTAGAAGATTAGCTGATACTTAATCGCCTAAATATTTCATTCGAGAAAACTAAAGTGATGGTCTTCACAAGAAAAAGGATCACTAGAAGTACATTTCGCATTCACATGTGTAACCGAACTATACAGAACGTATCACACCATCGTTACTTGGGGATATTGTTGGACTCTCACCTTAGATGGACCCCCCAAATCAAATTTCTGGAAATAAAGCTACGCACAGTGCTAAATATGATGAAAGCTATTAGTCACACTAAATGGGGTGGTGATCCTGGTACCCTTCTATATTTCTATAAGACCTTTGTAAGAGCTAAATTGGATTATGGATGTATGTTGATGTCTACTGTAAGTGCCTCTAATCTTACACTTCTGCAGAAGTTACAAAATGCCTGTTTAAGGAAGTGCCTAGGTGCCATGAATTCATCGCCAATTGTCGCTTTACATGTGGAAGCAAATATCCCACCTATCGAACTATGGTTCAAATACATAGCAAATAAGTACTGGATAAAAACATCCTTTTTCAGTCTACATCCAGTTAGAACTATCATTAATAACATAGACTTGGACATCCTTCCTAATATCAAACAATATTCCTCACAGTTACCAAGGGAAAACTGTATCACATGCTACTCAGTCCATTTTCGGACATTGCATTACACCATTAAGATGCATACACTATATCCAGAGGATTCAGACCGAAAATCAGATATTACACCATGGGAAGCGCAACAAATATTTACAGAACATCTTAGTAAATGTAAGGAATATTTACAGATATACACCGATGGATCAAAAAATGACAACTCGGTGGGCTGTGCTTATTACATTCCTGAACTAAAAAAATCTGGATTATTCAAATTACCGGTGGAGAATCTATTTTTTATGCAGAAGCTTATGCTGTACACAAGGCTTTAGAAATTATTCAAAATTTAGGCAGAGAAAGAAACTGGATTTACACAGACTCACAAAGCCTGTTGACCGCATTGCAAAATATCACACAATCTCCTAAATTTTCATATATAGTGCTTCAAATCAAAGATAACTTATTTAATTTAGAAAAAAATGGAATAAAAATAATGATTTCTTGGATACCAAGCCACATGGGTATAGGGCCTAACGAAACTGTAGATAAAATGGCCAAAATGGCTGCAAGTGAAGGTTCGGAAATTTCCAGACCCATAATGGAAGTAATGCTCCAAAAACTAAAGAACGAAATCAGAAAGATATGGTCGTTTCAGTGGGAATCTTCGAATACAGCTATTCCGTATAAAACTATTCAACCAATTTTGCAAAAGAAACCATGGTTCCAACGAATAAATCAGTCTAAAAGTTTCTATACGACGATTGTACGTCTTCGATTAAATCACGGACGATTTAAACAACACCTCTTTAGAATAAATATATGTGAATCCGCTACATGCGAATGTGGACAATCACAAGAGGATGTTAATCATATACCATTTCAGTGTAACAAATTAAAAAACAGAGAACTATTTCTTCAGAGATTAGCTAAAATGGGTGTATCTTTTCCTTTAAATAGAGATAGTTTATTATATCAGGCTTCTCTGGAAATATATGATGCTGTCTTCGCATTTTTGAAGTCAAATGACGTTGATATCTAACACAACAAACGCAATCAAAGTCTCGGCTAGCAAGGATATCAGCTTACTAATCTTATCTTTCCCACATTCACAAGCCGAAATTGCTCGTCTGATCAGTATAGCAGTGGCAGCCGACAAGAGCGGATCGTAGGAAGAGAAATGGAGGACGCTTATTGGCCAGACAAACATGAAATTATCAGGTACGAAAACATCCATATTTAGGACCCCTGCCCTAGAAGAAATTATAGAAGCTCAAGTACAAGAAAACTATTTCAGATGACTAAAAATCACTGGTAGTGTAGACACAAGGTAAGTCGAAATTAATCACTCCCACAATAGTATATAGTAAAATAATTACCACTGTCAAATAGGTATATTGGTATAGTGTATGGCTGTACGGGATAGTCCCAAAGCCAAGAAAAATGGAGTGAAGTGAAGTTAATTTGTTATACTTTTCGTGAATACTGCCGTTATGTATTTATGTCTTAAGGAAAGCAATTATGTACCGAAAATTTAGCAACGGATGAAAATTTGAAACTTTTAAATCCGATGGAAAACCTTGAAAACTTAATAAAAACATGAGAACGAAGTATCCAGGTTTAAATGTGTCGGACTTCAAAATTGACTGTGAGAAGTGAATAGAAGCAGTTTCAATACAGCAGTTTCCTTGGATAGTAAGAAGTTTCCACAGTGAAGGTTAGTATTTGTATTAAATACGGCGATACTGGCACCGTAGGACAACTGTGTTGTACATGTGTCCATAAATATTGAGTGCAAAAGCTGTTTTCGCTAAACATGATAGCAAGTTGTTAGTTAATTTGAGACTGGAAATTTGTACGTAATTTTTTTAAAGCTAACTTGGGCTTACGCCAAAGCGATCAAATTCGAATTCATACTGCATTTCTTAATGAATTGAATTAATATTTGGTTAATTTACTAACATTGTTATTCTCTTGTGTTACATGATCAGCACAGTCTAAGCCTAAAAAAAGAGCCTTATTATGAAATTACATTTATTTTAAGTAACCTACAAAGATTTTTTTAATAAATTTGCCTGTGCCAAACATGATGCAGTAAGAATGTTCCTAAAATGTATTTACAGATATTATAAAAAATGTAATTTGTTTTATTGTCACTAATTTTATTGGCTTAAAACCCCACAATTAGGCGGGTAACTATATCTGATGTAAAACTTGACTGTGAAATGTTACTAGGCGCAAGATTTTCTACATTTTTTCCACAATGCGTAAGTTACATCAGTAGGCTAATATGTAAGCTGTGCTAGAAGATGCACAGGGTTAGTGTTAAAGTTATTGATTTTTTGAAATGTTTTGCTTTCAGATGACGCTGGTAAAGTATATAAGAGTGTGTTCCTG
Source organism: Medauroidea extradentata (assembly GCA_003012365.1). Lineage (NCBI taxonomy): Eukaryota > Metazoa > Arthropoda > Insecta > Phasmatodea > Phasmatidae > Medauroidea > Medauroidea extradentata. The sequence continues at coordinate 8,182 of PNEQ01099323.1, read as the reverse complement.
CTGTTGGTATTAAAATTCAGCTGGATGATGTCATGCTGGAAATATTGGCTGATATGTGAGAGAAAGATTGCACTGCAGCAAGATCACATAATTTGTCAGTTAGTAGTCACCTTGATGCATAACAAACACTGTCAATATGGTTACATTAGTTTGATTGGCTGGATAGTCAGTTAATATTATTTCATCTATAGTGGTAATGTGAACATTTTTATCTCTTCCTGCAATTTTGACAACCTTAATAAAAACCAATGTAACAGTAACAGTAGCCTCAATCAAATCAATACATCAGATACAAGAGTTTATTCTTGTGGAAACTTGCACTGCAGAAAATTCAGTACCTATGCTTACAGATTGTCCTCAGGTTTTTGTTATTGCCATCGAATTTTCAAATATTATTTTTGGGTTTAATGTAAGGTAAAAGTTATTAAGTGGTAAACTAGAAAACTTATAAGTGGAAAAATAAGATTTTGCTGATTACTACATTTTGTATTTACAGGTTGGTAAAAGGAACAAGTTGCAGAATGGCATGGATAGAATACAATTGTGAACGGAAGAGAACAAAATTTATTTAAATGTGAGAAAGACAAATATTGTTAGGTTTACGAGGAAGAAGGTTAGGAGTACAGACATGTACAAAAGTTGCAGAATATGAGTATCTAGGGTTTATGAGAAAGAAGGTTAGGAGTACAGACATATACAAACAGAAAAGGTCAGAGGCAGTGGAAGTTGCAGAATATGAGTATCTAGGGTTTATGAGGAAGAAGGTTAGGAGTACAGACATGTACAAACTGAAAAGGTCAGAGGCAGTGGAAGTTGCAGAATATGAGTATCTAGGGTTTGTGAGGAAGAACGTTAGGAGTACAGACATGTACAAACAGAAAAGGTCAGGAGACAGTGGAAGTTGCAGAATGTGAGTATCTAGGGTTTATGAGGAAGAAGGTTAGGAGTACAGACATGTATAAACAGAAAAGATCAGAGGCAACGGAAGTTGCAGAATATGAGTATCTAGGGTTTATGAGAAAGAAGGTTAGGAGTACAGACATTTACAAACAGAAAAGGACAGGAGATAACGGAAGTTGGAGTATATGAGTATCTAGGGATAGTGTTGCAGCGTGGAGAAGGCAGGTAGAGGGAGTGGTGTCTAGGGCTCTAGGTATGTTGGGAAGGGTAATGAAGGGTGTTATTAGTGCAGTGAAGGAAAGGGCATATTTTATAATGGTACAGCCAATGTTAAGGGTATGAAGCAACAGAGAAGGGCTTGTGTGTGGGAGTTGGACAAAGTGCAAAGACAGGCAGCGAGGTTGGTGAAGGATACATGGAGAAAGCAAAGGCAGGCTGTTGAGGACGAAGAGAACTTTCAACCATCTGTAATGCAGATGTAATTAGCGTGGAATTCATGCAGTGAAGGAAAGGAGAAGCGTGGAAAGACTGGCCAGGATTCACAAAGTGGTGAATGGAGAGGAAGGCTGGGGTAAGTTAGGCTGCTGCCTATTTAAAGCAGGGTATAAAGGAAGAGGAAATTGTGCTAGCGAGAAGATTCAGATGAGGAGTAGAACACAGTGGGGTAGGTAGTCTGTGATAAAAGATTGGTGAGGGAGTGCAATTAACTTTTAAAGGGGTTGATGATGGTGAGTGGGATTCAAGAGTTTAAGGGGGGGGGGGGGCTAGGAAGATGATTGAGAGCAGTTGCCCAACTGTAAGCAAATTTATAATAATTATTATTGGACCATGTGGATTATCGGGCCTGAAACTAAATCTTTTGAACATGTTAAGACTTTGTCATTAATATTTCGAAAGTAGCAGTGGAATGAAATGCATTTATTACATTGCAGGAAAAATATTTAATAATAACTTTGTGGTTTCATTTGTAGAATTTACTGTACGCTGTCAATTTTTAATAGACTATGCATAAGGTAAAAATGTTTGAGGAGATGCCATGAAATGAAGATTACACATTTTGGTGATAATGAACTCATTATCAACCCTTTAATTTTAAGAATACATTATCCCTTGGTAAATGGGACAGATTGTACAGTGATTTGTTTAGGGTGATAGTATTTGTCTTCAGCAGGCCCTAAATTTTAATTCTATCGATATTTAAGTTTTAGGCAATTCCGGGAACACAATTATGCTGTAAAGAACACATGCAACAAAATATTGTTCATATTTACTGTTCAACATGTAAGCTGGTACCAACAGGACAGCTTGCAAATAGCATATTACAGAATATTATTTCATTTGGAAGGTTTCTGTTCTGATGATTTGTAATATTTCCTGTGTCTCCTTGCATTCTGCCATTGTTGTATTTATTCATAAACCTGGTCTAATTGTGTAAAGTTAGTTGACAAGTTATGGGCTGATGCTACCATGTAATTTGTAAAATGATCAGAAATGGCTCTTGACAGGCACAAGGAAATCACATAAATAAACTTAAAAAGGTTTCAGTTGGATTAGACATAGACATTGGGTTAGACTAATTAGTAGACAGTTAAAAGGGAAATATTGGCAAAAATGGGAGTATCTTAAGAAAACAGTTACCCAACAGAAATATCTGGCAATGATGAATCTCACATGTAAAAAAACACGCTGACCTCTCAGTTAACTGAACTATGTCCATTGTGGTGAGAGGAAAACTGTTGAAATACGTAATTTATATTTAGTACCATGCACCCGTTGTCAAGTCATAAAATTAAAATGTTGATATTGTTTCTGTAGATTCTTGACAGCAGTTACAAGATAACACTGATGTTGTAAGTGCTACATTTTTTTTTTTTTTTTTTTTTTTAGGTAGCCACCAGATAATATCGGATGCTGTCCAGCTTTCACAAATTTAAGTTGGACCTGAATACATTTAAGTATGTAAATGTAAACTGCTTTAAATAAAGAACATTTATACAATAAATAATTTTCATTTATCTTCTGTTCATCACATTTATTTTTTCCGTAACTATAGTTTTCCTGTCTAGGTAAAAAATACATCGGCAAAAATGTCAGTTTGTTTCTCATTGATTTGCAGCAACTTATTAGAATATGCCATTAACCAGCTTTGTAACGTCGACTCATATCCATGTGTTTGATCCTGACAATCTTGGGGAACTTCTTGCTGGTTTTTAATAAATTCAACAAATGTTAGTACAGTAGCTGCAATGTACAGTATTTTGAAATCCAACTAGATTAAGTTACTTGTTTTCACTTGATAACCTATGGCCTATTCTGACCAACCACAGCTTGTACATAAGTTGCATATTAAACCAGATTGTCAAGCTAGCTGAAAATTCGTATAATTTGCTATACATAAAATACATATTGCTCTAAAATTAAAACTGAAAGTCTTAGTTTTTGGCACTTGATAATTTGTAAATAATAATTGCATACTTTGTTAGTGCAGTAAGGTGGTGAAAGCAGAGGCTGCGTAACTATATTATTTTACATTTCGGCTAATTTTTTATAACACTTTAAGAGTGTGTGGTAGACAAATAAACGCTGAAAACATCAATTGATTTCTACGCTTTTTTCGAAGCCAATATGGATAAAATACTCAATGACAATCCTTGGAAATGGTATTTGCCAACTTTATGAGTAAATATCTATCCAGAGTTACTAATTCGTTAATTCGTGATCTCTTGCGCCGCAGTTAAGTGCACGAGGTTTCGGCGTCAGAGACTGTGCCTCAGAAGTTCGTAACAATTGAAACTACTTTGTTTAAAACGCTGGCTAAAACTATTGTCTAGGATTGCTAATGTTTAATTTTCGCAAATTGGCTTCAAGTAACCTACAGTTATGTATATGTAATTACGAAGGGTATAGCATTTGGCTATAGAAGATTTTAATATGTTTGTTCTGTAATTTCTTTGATTTTTATATTTTATTTTGATTGTAATTAATTTGTAATTGGCATGTTAAATAATTGCAATTTGTAGGTTATAAATTCGTTTTGGTTAGTTAATGAATGCCCCAGATAGATAGCTTTGTTTCTGTGTGGAGGTTAGTACACATCTAGTAATATTATTATTTGTTTTGTTTATTTATGTTTGTAGACTCTTGTGATTAATTTTCTTTAGTTTTCGGGTTTAGTTTTGTTTTATGTTTAGTTCGTTACCGCGATTTTGGATGATTTGTTTTTATTTGTTTTTACCGTCACTGCGATAATCTCCGACCCAAATAGCTTTTTCGGCTCGCGCGCGATGCTTTGAATGCGGCAATAATCGCGAGTGCGAGGGTGGAGATTACGGCTTTTATCTATGAATGGGACATCGACACAGAATGGCGAAAAAAATTCCTCTCGTCGGCTAATCGGGAGATAGCCGACGCCATCCTAACTATTTTGAATAGTTTTTAAAATGCCCAGGCCAGTAGTAAGTCAGGGAAGCCAGGGTATTGAAGAAGAGACCCTGCGGCTTCAATATTTATATTGTTTTTAGTGATCAAGATAGCGTCGGTGCCGTCAAGGGACGCCTTCTGTTAATAAAAGGTCGTAACAGAAATAATGACTTAAGCAGCAAGTACCTTAATCCTCCTGTGTTAGTTCATCCTGCATGAACATAATACATTTTGGTTAAGATTTTTTGGACACTATAAATTGTAATTTTGCGATGGAATCGGCGATCGTTGCTGACGTATATTTTTTCCTGTAGTTTCGGAATCTAATCTCAGAATTCCTGGGAGAAAGATATTTTTGTGTTCTACCGAATTTTACTGAGTTACCTAGCCGGAGCAATGTAATTAATTTATGTACTAGCCTAGTTGTGTAGGATATTGGTGACATCAGATCTAGTTATTTTTAAAAGCATTCCTACTGCACACTTAAACATGTATTGCAAACATTAGATTATTTTATTTCTGGGCCAATGAGATTATTTTAGGATAATTTGGATGTGCTAATAGCTTCATTTTCTGGTCTCATTATGTCAGCATATTCCACATTTATTCTCTAACCAGTCTTCCTAAATAAAATAATTAGTAAATCAAGTCATCATTCAATGTCTAGTAGGCCTATACAGAACTGTACTAGTGTTATATAATTATATTCTACACACTAACCCATAGTACATAGGATGGTTGTATAAGGGAAAAATGAAACTGCTCATTAATTTTTAAAATGTTAATTTTTTTTTATAATAGTGCAACAGAAACAGTTATGCATCACTTATTCTCTGTAAAACTAATTAAATAACCAGTGTTACAGATACAATTATAAGAAATAAAACAGGTAATTACACTGAACAATTCTGTTTCATCAAAATTTTGCGAGAAAAAAAACTTTGGTGAAACAAGTTTTGTAATAAATGAAAGAAATTGTTAATGTTTATTTACCAAATTGTCTGCATTCCAATGATTAGTTTATGTAGTTTTAACTGTCATTCATTGCAGTCTTAATGACGGAGAAATTATTGGCTACAGATTTTTTTAGTACATACAGAGGATAAAAGTGGAGGAATCCTTAAGGAGAGCTAGAAGAACGGAATTTGAAAAGTACTTTGGAACACAATCTAATGTTGATGCGACAATGACAATATAAGTAAATGGAGAATGCAACAACTTGGTTAGAGGTGCTTCAAATGCTGTTTTAGGGTGTTCAAGTGGGATAAAATCATAATGTTATATTTCTGAGAAATAGTGTTAGTTTTTTCATAACGGTGCATTAAAGTAAAAATTGGTGTGTTCTGCTGCCATATTAAAACCAATTGACTTATGTAAGTGAAATAATTCACAGTGAAATAATGTGCCTTGGGCTACATAGTAAAACATTTTTTTAAAAATCCCGTGAACTCTTTTGTATTTAAAAAAATTGATGAATTTAAAACTTTTTTGTGTACTTTTGAGATTTTTTTAAATAATTCAATACATTACATTATGGTCTTTTAAATACTTTATTGCATAGCTCGTGAGATGTAATATCGCAGTGAATAATTTTATTCAAGTAGGTCAGTTAGTTTTCACTTTTTGCATGGCACCAGAACACGCAAATTTTAAATTTGTGTTTCTAACGCAGAATAATGCAGGAGTGACTGCAATGCTCTTATGCTGAACAGCCTACATGGGTGTTCATAAACAGTCGAAAGTGCGTGCAACAATCCTACCATACTTGAACTGGATTCATGTAGCAAATGAGCATCAAAACACCAAAATCTAGTGGCTCTGATGCTTTCGTGTAGAAGAGCCAAAAACAACCTGTGTTTGGCTGTTTCCAACACCATGTTTCCAGTGCTCCTGTAGAATTACCCTTATCACAAGAGGAATAGTGTACATCAGCATTAGGGAAGCCAGCTCGGTCGTCTGCTCACTGTATGTATGTGGTAAAATAATAATGTTTGTTGGTGCAGTGAGGCGGGGAAGGGAAGGGAAGGGTAAGCCGGTCAGGAAGAAGGAAACTTACAGCAATTAGTGATGTTGGAGGAACTGAAGTGGAACAAATTGCAATTTGTAATTGTTGCATAAGATTTACACTGGATGGTCTGTGTAAAAAATGTTTTTGTCAGACACCAATAACTGCACAATCTAGGCTGTATTCTTGTTTCACATAAATTTTTTGAAGGAACTGAAGTGGAACAAATTGCAATTTGTAATTGTTGCATAAGATTTACACTGGATGGTCTGTGTAAAAAATGTTTTTGTCAGACACCAATAACTGCACAATCTAGGCTGTATTCTTGTTTCACATAAATTTTTTTTGATGAAATTCAGCTTTATTTAAGTCTATTAAAAATTTATTTACTAGTAATTATGTAATGTGAATGTAAGTTGTACCTGGTAGGTAAAGTATGACACGTGTTCCAGATTACTTTAGTTGGCATATTGTTAATAAAGTTACATAGAACCATAACTAGAACTCTTGTATTTTAAAGACATAAAATACCCATCAGGGCATCTTCATAGCTGACTTTGTATGCTCTATTTTCACATTTTCCTGGGATATGTTGGATGATCTGACGCACTGAACTGCAGTTGAGTGATGTGGAGGGCAACTTTCCTCACTTGTACAATGAGTTTTTACATGCCAAATCTCACTCACAATCCATTTAGGGTTGACCATACACACCCTACGTGGCTGCTCGAAAAGTATGGTTCTGCTGTTGTACCAGATAACGTCTGCCACGTAGCTGGGCTTTAAGTATAGGTTTTAAAGCGGTTTTTGTGTTCCACAAACTCACTACAAAACACATGTTCAAAAATTTGACATTAATAACACAGAGTACAAGAAACCTTCATAATCTTAACAGCAAATTTTAAGTGCTCAATTCAGGCTATCTCACAAATATAATTTGGGACATGAAAATGGGGGCATTTTGTGCTTTTGCTGTCAACTGCAGCTGCAGGATTATTAAATTCACTAAGAAACTCTATGTTTTTAATCATACATCATAATTTATATTTCTAAGCAAGAAATAAACATGTCGGGTAGTGCTATTACTTAAATCAATAGTTATAATATTTACCAAAGTTTCAAATCAGAAACCTGCAATGTGATAATTCTTGTATACCATCAAGTCCATTTCCATTTTCGATATTGTATCCCAACAGGGTGTACAAGATTATAAATGGAGAGGGTGGCTGGGGTAAGTTAACTGGACTGAAATTAGCTCTTTTCGCGTGCCGCCCCAGGACCAGATAGAGCTAACTTCTGTTCTAACTTACAGCCTGCCTATTAACTAAGGCAGAGTAGATACAGAGGAAAGGAAATAGCATCAGGATATCCATGTACATAATCTATTTTTTTAAATTATGTACTGTTTTATGTTTGTATATAGCTTGACAAGTCAGTAATGGGTTTACATGGAACGCTGAATAAATAAATAGCTGATATGGAGTAGAAAAAATTTGGTAGGCAGTCTGTGCTTAGTGGCATTTACTTTTGAAGATTAGTTTCTGATGTAAACTGCCTATCACTTGAATGACATAACTGTAGATGTGGTGCATTATAGCTGATAAGTTTTTAAGACCTTAAGCACAAAATAATTGCTTCTGTACAAGAGGGTGGCGAGCATTTGAAGGGCTTGCAGCAAGAAGGAGGCAGCTCCATATTTCTGTGAAAATGAGTTACGTGCAGTATAAATATATATAATTATTGGGGCAACAGTGAGGCACCTCCAAACATCGATATTGTGAACAGTGGAGCTACCTCCACACTGTTTCAAAGTTATTTGGTGCAAGAGAAAGGTATCTCCTGGAGCTGGTCTCATGT
>PNEQ01099322.1:0-14581 GCA_003012365.1 Medauroidea extradentata | reverse complement strand
GATGCTATGCATCTTGAGATATGTGTTAGGAGTTGTATACGTCTCAAGGAGATTCTATGCACCTTGAGATATGTCTTAGGACTGTGGGACAAGTATGTGATAAATCTTATTTTTTTCTTGAAGATGTCTTCAAGATGCTATGCATCTTGTAGACAACTCCAGTCCTCCCCTAAGTGATGGAGGGGGTAAGCCTGAGATATACGGGGGTAACATGTGTTGCACACTCTCTTTAGCGCCATCTTGTAGACATCTTCAAGATGTCTCAAGGATCTGCTATACGTCTTGAAGACGTCTTCAAGATGCTATGCATCTTGGGATATGTCTTAGGGTTGTGGTACAAGTAAGGGCTAAGCCATAAGTTTTTCTTGAAGATTTCTTCAAGATGTCTTCAAGATGCTATGCATCTTGTAGACAGCTCCCTTGCTCATAACAAACAATACCCACACGGCGTTTAGGCACTATTTCCTCCAAAAGGGTAACGTCTTGAAGATTTCTTCAAGATGTCTTGAAGATGTTTTCAAGATGCTATGCATCTTGTAGACTCCCCCACCCCTCACCTACACACAATCAATACCCACATGACGCTTAGACACTATTTCCTCCAAAAGGGTAACGTCTTGAAGATTTCTTCAAGATTTCTTGAAGATGTCTTCAAGATTCTAGACTCCCCCACCCCTCGCCTACACACAATCAATACACACATACAGGGCGGGGCTTAAGCTCTCGGCCAATCACAGACCTCATGGCACTTAGGTACTATTCGTACCAAAAGACCCCTACAACCAATCACAGCTCAGGACACGCCCCCCTAGACAACGTCTTGGCCAATCAGAGGCCTTGCACCACCAAGGGGAGGGGGCTGCAAGGTTATTCAAATGCATGTTAGGCCGGTTTTGCTCCCTGTTGGGCCACTCCCCGCATGCTCCCCCTACTATTTATAAAACAGAAACTGAGAAGGTTTGACTATACACCGTGTTTTCCACAAATAAATATTAGGGGCAGCTCTTTGAGTTTCATGCAATAAAAAGAGTACGGCGTAAACACTGCACTGAAAGAAAATTATTGTTGTAGGCGCCATATTTCTGTTAAAATAGGGACAACACTCCAGTTTGTTTGTTGATACTTTCTGTGTTGTTCCTACAACAACCTGTTCAGTAAAAGTAACAATATTTTCTGTAAAATAAAGTTGCAATTTACTCCTTTTACAACCACTGCATTGTTGACCCTATTCTACCAGAAGTATTGGACCTACAACAATACTTTTCTTTCAGCGTGCGCGTCTATTTAGTGTTATTATTATTATTGTTTACGCACGTACCAGTGCAGTTCATAATGCTTCCTTTTTATATTGCAACAAGTAGGTAAACCAGCGTCACTCGAGGACTTTAAATATACGTAGAGCAAGGACACTTTTCACAAGTATGAAATAAGAAGTACGTCGAAGAAAGGGATCGTTTATAAGCAGGAGTAGCCATGGCTAGTTGTAACTCGACGAGAATACAAACACGTCAGGCACAAGTGCGTAGAACACACAAACTTGCTGATAGCGTACTCGTGTCGTGTTTAGTGACCTTGACTTACTGCCACGAAGCTGATAGTTACGTACCTGCATGTTGCGTACTCTGGGGGACGATGGCATGAAGTAAACACCCGCGCTGCTGAGAGCTCGGCCACAGAATATTTAGGAATACAGAAGTGAAACAGCCGGTAGGATAGCGCACTCAGTCACACACGACAGCAAAATGGCTTCCCTGGCCAGCAAGATGGCGGAGACGCCTACCGCCAATCAGCGTAAGGTGACTGACCTGCTAGCCGGCAGCCAGGCCAATAGGAAACCTGCAGTAACATGCAGGAGCCAAACAGACACGGGGCTGGTATCAACAGCCTCGGACAGCCAATAAGCTTTGAAGTTCGCCCGTATCAAACGAACCGCCATGTCATTTCACGTCTGTAATATTATTTAGTCTATATGGCTCGGCGTTGCGATGTGGTCAGTCTAGCAAACTTGGCATGTGGCACGCGAGCTTTCAAGAAGGGAGGGATAAGTATTCAAATATTGCCAACAGCGAATTTAGTCTTATTGGATTTTTAACGAACTGTTCGATCAGATACAGTAACACCAATTTTAGGCAACGTTGTGATTACAGCCTAATACAGCCATATTTAAGTAGCTTTAATTTTCTAGGTTGTCAAGGTTGTGAACTTTGTGCCGTTTATTTGCATTCCACACCATTTAGTGATTTCTTTATTTCATATGCAAGTAAAAAAATTTCTAATTATACTATTTATTTACGATTTTCCTGTAGACGGATAGTTGTCAACTTAACTTCATATTGCTTCTCTACTGTTTTAGAAAAAAAAATTAAAATATACTAATAAAATATATTATTATGTGTGTTGTATGATTTTAATTCATGCATTAAATTATGTAATAATACTCTCAGTAAATTTAATCGCGGACTAACATAACAACCTTCAAGTGAAAACTTCTGATACAACAGGTTCGATGCTCCCCAACGTGCAGTTTTAACAGTACTGACCAAGCATGCGCTTAATCTTCAGGCGACCATTCTTCCAGCTTTGTGGAATGTGCTGATTCCGTCTTCTTCTCTTTTCCATTTATTCTTCTATCAACATCATGACGAAATTTTGTGAAGGAGAACTTTTTACGTTCCATTTAATGTAGAAGTTTGCTTTATGACCGTTTTTTTGCGGTTCACGTTTTCTGACTACTTGGTGAACACCTTGTCCGAGATATTCGGTAACAGGGTTTACTTCCTTCCTTCCTATGAAGTAGTCAAGAGTGTGGGCTATGTCTAAGCAACAATGTGGCTTCTCGTAGGCTACATCTACTGAGACCTAGGATGGACTGCACCAGCTCTAGCATCTCAGCTATCAGGTAAAAACTTTCCTTCCTTACTACTGTAGTCGTGCATGTGTGGCCATGCCATTTTAATATTGTCAATTTTACGATCAGAAATTCCTTTTTTTAAAATACACACACGTGTATATATAGGCATACATACACATATAACTGAGAGTACTATATGGAATGAAGGTATCAATGCCTTCCAAATGGCTTTATGTACACTGTATCTAAATTAAATGTAAAACAACTTATATATATATATATATATATATATATATATATATATATATATATATATATATATGTGTGTGTGTGTGTGTATGAATATATGTATAAGGGGATTCTCGTAGCAACTAAAAATTAAAATGTTATATTTATTCATATGTTCATATCTGGAGATTTTATTGTGAAAAATCTCAAATTGAACATAATCGTTATGTAGTTCAGTGACAGGAGATTTATGTTACAGTTGCTAATGTTGGTGGTGCACTCTCTTGAGGTGTAAAATAAACCTCCCGGAAGAAAATAAATTATTCTTTTCTTACTTAATCATTAAATATAACACGTAAATTATAAGCTTCGTAAAAATTTCAGGCAAATATCTTAATAGTGGTTCGGCCAAATAGTAAACAGTAATTTGACTTAGACTTACTATACAGGATGTGGCAAAATTGCCCTTACATGCTTTGAGGACTTATAGTGGAGACCAAGACGAATAAGTTTAGCATAGGAACTCGTGTCCGGAAACGTACAGTTTTGCCGCAACACGCGAAATACTACAATACACATTGCTCTCCCCGACTCCTGCTGCTTGTCGTCTGGAACCAGTTACAAAAGGGCCTCGATGTGACGACCACCGACTTCAAAACAGATGCGGTACCTCCGTATCATGTTGTGGTATACTCGATCACCAATTTCTGGTCCTCCAACATCCGGTGCAGTCATCACACGTGCTAGTAGGTCTTCCACGGATTCCACAAGGGTCTCATAAATCATGCTTTTCATGTGACCCCACAGGTAGTAGTCTAGCGGGGTCAAGTCAGGAGAACATGGAGGCCAAGCAATTGGGCCATCAGGACCTCTGTAGCCCAAATCGTTGGTCCAGATGACGTAGGACCGCAAGTACAAAATGAGCTCGTGCGCCGTCGTGTTGAAACCACATGTTCTGACGCACATGCAGTGGCACATCCTCCAAAAAAAAAAAAAACTTGGAGTACGCCATTAAAGAACGTGAGCGTTTGTGGATGAAGGTATGGCCCAATTACACGCCCATCAAGAAACCCTGCCCAAATATTAAGACCGTATCGGTGTTGAAACCCATGGCACAGCATGCGAGTTTGCATCAGCTCACACGTGACTGTTGTGAGTATTGTGAAGTACTTCCCTGGTGAAGTGGGCTTCAACAGTGAATAGGATCTGCCGTGGAAAGTTGGACTCATTCTGGCAATGGTGTAACAACCATCTGCAGAAGTTCGCTCGAGGTCCAAAATCCTCTGGCTGTACTTTCTGGGGGTTATACGGGTGTAGCTGCTGCTCATGTAGAACACGCCAGACAGCTGTGTGATCCACATTCAGTCTACCTGCACACCGAACATTGTAAAACGTGTGGATATTGATTATTAATAAACGTGCGGGGTGTTGAGTGTAGGCCTACATGAAATTTGAAAGTCTACCTGCTATCTGTCTGGTACTCGTCGTCGCATCCTATTCCACTAAACGGAGTACATCCTCTTCAAACTCAGGTGTACGGCGCCGCCGTGGAGCACCCCCTGGCTGGCGAGACGGGGATATACATATATACTGTATATGATATTTATTTGGATGGAGACTGTATAGAAATCATGAAAATGATATAACTGTCTTATGACTCGCCCACGCCATACTAATATAATATTACGAGTGCGAAAATGTGTTTGTTGTCCTTTCACGCAGCAACGGCGCAACGGATCGACACTATTTGTTGCATAATGATAGTTCATTGGTTGGAGAGTGACATAAGCTAATTTTTATTCGGAAAAATGCACGGTTCATGTGGGACAGATCTGGAGCGAAATTCTGTAATTACATTTTCATGCTAAAATGGCTGAACGGATTTTATTGAACTTTATTATGAAGATGACTCAGGTTTTGGAATAACACATAGGATGCTTTTATCCCGAAAAAAAAAATATAATGCACGGTTGCTGTTGGATTATCTGTTTAGCATTTGGCGTAAGTCTATACTTTCCTCTTCGCACTAAACAGCTTAAAATTTTTTTATGACATTTTGTGTAGAGATTTCCTAGGTCCGGAAATAACATAAAATACTCCTTATCCCTTCCGGAAAAAGGCACAGTTCCTGTAGGATTTAAACTGAGTAAAAATAATACCCCGGAATTAAGTAAAGTAATATTTTATATTGTAAATGTACATTCAAAATGTCCCAGTTTTAATTATGTAATTAGAGACCTGAAAAGTTCGCGTTTTATTTTGAGCCCAAGTTAGACCATAAACAACTATGCATTCGTGCCACTTTTTCAACTACAATAAGAGACCCTTGTTTTTCGCGAAAAGAATTTTTCCCCACTTTGCTTCAGGGCATTACGTGCACATCTGCAGTTCTGCTTCGTGGTCAGTGATTGGATATTTTAACTCTCACGAGCCCAGGGAATCTACCGGCAAATTACAGTCGTGTGGTGCTGCAGGAACGTTATTGTAACTGGCTCAGTCAAATGAGATACGGCTCTTCATATATACACGCTGCCAATAACCATGAAGCAAAATTGTAGATGTGTACGTAAGGCACTGAAACAAAATGGGGCAAAATTTTTTTCACGAAAAAGCAGGATCTCTACCTATAATAAAGAAGCAGCTAAATGTAGGCCCACTAATGCAGTATCACTGTGTCAGGAAGCAGCCAATGGGCAGCTGTTGTCTACTTCAGTACACACATAGGCTAGCGTACAGGCAGTGAACTGGCGAATATTTCCAGTCTCTACACACAATACACGCGGGCAAATCTGCGGGCAACAGTTGTTTCATTTATAATATTAAATGCAGTTATAAATTATAACAATTTAGTGTACTGTGTAGATTTATACGTTGTTAGTGTTGTTCGTTTCAACTTAACGGTTGACATATAACTCTGTATAAACTAGCATTCTAATGTAATGCTCGCTCTGTAGTTTCGCTCTGCTGTTTCATTATTATCATTTGTTAGAATCACGCGAGCGAAGCCGCGGGTAGAATATAGTTTACTTATATCGTTGCTCCATTCCGCCTCTCTTTTTGACCTTTCGTCTCTTTCGCGTTCCATTCACCGCAAACAAGATGGCGCTGGGCGTTCCATTAGTCAGGTCAAAATGCCCAGAAGTCACTTAGATCAAGCACCTGATGCTCTTGTTGTTGAGCAGGGTCGCGACTAAATATCACTACCTGATATTTGCACCTACGCAGTGCCAGTGCAGAGCGAGTAACAATGGGTAATATAGTGCATGTGTGTGCGTATTTAATTATATTAGAGCGCAATCTCACGCCACACAGGTGCAGATTTTGTGTTGCACTTATAATAATCTGCCCCCCCCCCCCTTCGGAGTTGTGAGGGAAGTTGTCTGCTAGTGACGTAGGCAAACCCTTAATATTTAATTTATTGGTTATTTTGATAAAACCATCTGAAATTTGATAAACATTAGTATTACTTGTTAGTAATTGACAGAAAACACTCGTATTTAACTATAATTATTAAGCTACGTTAATTTTGAATAATACAAAATAAGACATTTCAGATTGGATCGCAGTAAACTTTTACCTGTAACCTGTACTTGCATTAAGTAAATATTCTTAATTTCTATTTTTCCCATTTACATATGCAATTTTTATTTCCATATTTTCATGACGTGAGCTCCTAGGTGTTCCATTCGCAACATGATATTTTGTGCTCTTTTAGACATGGATAATTTTTACTTTTAAAAAAATCTGGCAAATTAAATAATAATAATATAAGTTGAGCCCTGGTCTTGTAAACAAGGGGTCGTGAATTCCAGCTTACAGGAGGCAATACATTAACATAAGTAAACAAAGTGGTTAGCTCCATACGCCGTGGGTACGTGCCACAACGTGTTCGTACCGTTCTTCGTAAGACATATGGAACCGCGGGATAGAAAAATGATGCAGAAATACCTCCTCTATAAGCAGGGCCGGATTTACCACTAGACCCACTAGGCCCCTGCCTAGGGCGCAACTTTCACAAGGGCGCAACTTTTAGTGAGGAGAAAGCGTGAGGACGTTTCTACCACTGTAATTTTCACGCTAATCTATGGTTTACAGTAGTTCCCAAATAACTTCATTAGAGTTAGACAAAATAATTACTTTGTCATTACTATTATTGTTACTATACACAGCGAGAGGACAGATCATTTTTATTTTTAATAATGTGGTTTTGCAAATGGGAAAAGGATGGGAGTTGGTAAGAAAGGATGTAAAGGAGATGCTGCGGGGGCGCTGAAACTCACGGACCTAGGGCGCCAAGATGCATGAATCCGGCCCTGTCCATAAGGGAACTTAATAACAACCAAACTAAGGGAGGTACAAGAAAAAAACTGTCATCCATGAATAGCACACGTAATGAAGTTCGACATCAACATAATTTCAGTACCACCCCCTCCTATTGTTGATACAGCGATTGAGAATTTATCGCCAGTTATCCATCCCTACCTTAAAGTCCACGTGTACCAATACTTGTCACACATCAGTGGAAGATCTTGGGTGACGATCCACAAAGTTGCTACCACGTCTTATAACAATATCCGCAAGGCCATACAGAACTACCTGGGATGACTAGGGCCCGGTAGTTGACGCGAAAATATTTTTGCAGCACTTTGTTTCAGTGCCTTACGTGCGCACCAGCATCTCTGCTGTGTGGTCAGTGATTGGATGCCGTAACACCCAGCGTGTGGAGGTTAAACCCGCAAATCACAGACGTGATGTGTGACAGTTATCCGTGTACTGATTGGCACAGTCTAATGAATAATGACTCTGCACAAAAACACTCTGCAAATAATAATGAAGTAGAGGTGCAGGTGAACACGTAAGACACTGAAACAAAGTGGCGCAAAAATATTTTCGTGAAACTACCGGGCCCTAGGGATGACTCATTCAGTGTATTAACAATAGCTTTGTTTAGTGTAGTTTGATTTTTTACTCGCTTCTCTGACAGGGGAGGTATTTCTGCTCTTTGCTGTACTAAATGGCCGCTATTCAGCAAGCACTCTGTAGCACGGCCGTAGAAGAACAGGTCTGGACACTCGCCTGGAAACTTGACCCCCTTGTTGTTTGGCTGCAGTTCACGAAGTTACAGAAATATTGTGTTTTATTGGCGCTGCTGTTAGGGCGGTCGGACTCAAACTCCGCCCACTTCCTCCCCACTAAGATAAACAATTTATCAAAACGTATTTTTTATTAATTTATGAAATACTTCCTACGCTCACAATTTTAAATCATGGCTCCAGCAGTCTTTATTTACTTTATAATGTTAACAATGGAAGAAAGTGGGCGGAGTTTGAGTCCGACCACCCGAATTACAGCGCCAAAAAGTACAACATTCTCGGTAACTTGATGAACTACAGACAATTAACAAGGAGGTCAAACAAAATACAATGGTAGATAGGTGAGTGTCCAGACCTGTTTTTCTACGACCGTGCTCTGTAGTAAACATTGACTGGCGTGGCTTGAAGTAATATTCGAAACGAGCTCTGTAAATTATATGTGTATATATATCAAAGTTTACGGATCATGAAGTTGTTTTTTTTTTAACAAGAAACATCGGATGTAGAACTGGCTTTATAAATAATATACATTAATTTCCTCTGAGCGATGCGTTTTCACTGGCCGATGGCCACGTTAATTACACGAGGGCGAAAGAAAGGATACGTCAGTTGAAACAACATAATACTTTCAGCACTTGTTGATCATCCGTAGATGTTCTTATGTTTCACAGAGCCGCGCAGTTGAAAGGAAGGCCGTTCAGCGGACTAATGCAAGGTAAATCAAGTATATGGGACTAATGTGCTGGATACACTGTGCAGGAGGGCAGCTTTCAGTGTTGCCAGATGTAAGAAAATAATATCGGAAGTTTACTTCTAAACAGTAGGAGGAAATACGCATGTCAAAATAATAATGTCAGATGATTTCTCAATCAGCAATTTATGTGTCAAAATTATTTTTAAAAAATTGCAAATGAGCAGACATTAAGAATTGCACGTAGCGGAAAAAATCTGACAATGACTATTAAAAATGTACATACAAAAGTAGATGCATTCTTTACAATCTTGTATGCATAAAACACTCCTTATAATGTTCACACACACATTATTTATGATAACATTAATGCTTAGACCGAAAACAAAAAGTAGGCTTATTGAAAATTTTGCTTTCTGACGAATACAGTTTTTCAGTTATCATCAATGTCGTACATTTCTGTACATTTTATCGTTTACTAGCATTAAGTGATGTAATAGTGCATTACCATAGCTATCTTTAGTAGAAGGCCGCGGTATTAGATCTGGCAACCCTGCACACAAGGGTCATTTTAACACTTATTTTGTCACGCCAATGGCAGTGGCTTCCCCTGATTCGCCGGTGTGTAGGGCAGAATAACGAATCAGGTACAGCCATTGCCTTTAGAGAGCTAAAAGAAGTGTTAAAATGACCCTTGTGTGCAGGGTTGCCAGATCTAATGCCGCGGCCTTCTACTAAAGATGGTTGTAGATAGAGGCACGATTATTTCGCGTTTTGATTATAGGTACGGTTGAACGCCAATAACATGTATATCACGGTAAGTTCTGTGATTAGACAACAGCTGTTTTGACACACATTTGGAGGTTGCAAGCCAGTAGCAAATAATAAAATAATTCGTACTGGTACGGTTAGGAAGCAATGGATGTTCGACTCTGGCCAGTGTGTGTATACGATTGAGAAGTATAGACCGCTACCAGATTAGGGCCTAATACGCGAAATACTCGTGCCTCTTGTTATGGCATTACCTGACGTAATTAAATCCTAATATGCGATGTTTCAAAAGGACGACCATTACCATTGTAAATTTTAAAAATAACTATGTGGATTCAAAGAAAAAGAACATTTGATGGAGAAATAAATCGTAAAACTTAACAAGGCCGAGTCTGGTGGATCAGCGGTAAAACACTTGACTCGCGGGGCCGCGGTGGCCGAGGGGTCAGACCTCTCGCCTCCCAACCAAGGCGATCCGGGTTCGATACCCGGCTGGATCGGTCGCCGGATTTTCGCATGTGGGAATTGTGCGGGACGATGCCGCTGGTCGGCGGGTTTTCTCGGGGATCTCCCGTTTGCCAAGCCCTTACACTCTGGCGCTGCTCCATACTCACCTCATATCACCTCCCAAAGCGCTAAAGACCTCGACGTTAAGCGCTGACCAAAATATTTCACTCACTTGACTCCTATTAGGGCGAGAGAAAAAAAAAAGGGGGGTTCGATATTCGGCTCCGGGATCCTGATTTCATTTTGCAGATTTTCCTAAATTACTCCAGCTGATTCATTTTTAATACGGGACTTTCAGCGCTGATTATATAATTTATTGGTGGAAAGTTTGTATCTAAGTTCAGTGCTTGTTTATATCTCAGTTTCGGTTATTACATTTTGGAGTACGGCAGTCTGAAAAGGCCTTTTTTTTTCTATAATGGAGGACTTAGAAACAGCGTTAAAAAAAAAAAAAAAAAAAAAAACGTTGAGTTTTAACATTGCCATTCTGACCTTGTCCGAACTGTGTTTTCTTCCCGTACGTTGGCACAATGGGCGCATGTGCATTAGTTTCGTAAAAAAAAACATGTTTACGAATACACTGAAACGCATTTTAAGCGCGTAGAGGTTCGGCGCTCTTAAATAGCCAACTCGTATCCCCCCCCCCTCCTTGATCCTTTTCCAAGGTCATGTGCACTGTGCGCTGTTGGAGGGCACGTGAAGCGTCCAAATAAAAATAATAGGAAGATGCCCCGACGTATGGGAAGACTTGGCAACATTGGCAGGTCTGGGCCAGGCTGGGATGCTGGCTATGGATCAGAGTTGTTCCTCGTACTCGCCCATCTAGGCGGCTTCCTGGTAACATCCTGAGCCAACTGCCCCACCCGTCATCCGGCATATGTGCTGTTACCAGCCTCCACATATGTATACAGTACTACACTACACTCTCACTACAGCACCAGTCCATGTTTGAACAGCTGATACCATCTGATAACTGCTATCAAACATGATAATATTTCACTTATCTCTCACTATTGTCTTTATTTCAGTTATCTCTCACTACTGTCTTGCATCTACTTAATAAAACTCTAACACTGACAGACATAAAATGTACATCTTAAACCGATAGGTCTAGAACCATGCAATTTCGCACAGGCGTTTCTTACATAACGTACATTATAAATATTTTTTTTTTGTAAAATTACACATACATTTCCTGGGTAATTTTACATTTTTGTATGTGTAATTAAAAAAAATACTGTGTGAAATTTTACTAAAATGTTTCCAGAAATGTAATTCGGGCTACACGTTCCTTTTTTTTAACTGCGTCTTAATAAACAAACATGTAGGCCTACGCGTTAAATTACACATGTTTGTGTTAAAAAATCAATAAAGCGTAATTCGGTTTAGTTAGCGTAGATTTTTACAGCACTGTCATTGTTAAAACGCATGCATGTCTGTTAAATTTTAGCAGTTATAAAGAGTAATTTTACAGCTATAATAATTATATAAATTAGCATGTATACTTTAGTATAAAAACATAAATTGTAGAGTCATTTCTCCTAATGTTGAAGTTATTTTGCGTTATCATTATTGTTTAAACGAAATCACATCATTTATGTCTTAAGTGATATATATGGCAACTTTCACAGTAATAATTACGGTATAAATATTGTTTGCTTCATTAGGAGGGAAACAATGGTTAAAAGGAAATTCGCTACATAATTTATAAAATACGCTAATGATAACACTAAAAATGCTCGAATCCTACAGCTAGGTATTGCAGCTTGTGTTTGAATAATTGTGTACCGGTATCTTCATTAACAATGTCTTAAATACTTAAGTTCGTGTTATAACGTACAGTATGTAATGTATCTCCTGATGTTTGGGATAAGTAATATTGGTGTAGGCGTAAAGGTGGGTGCACAAGTTTCTGTTAAAAGATTAAACTCAGATGAGCTAAAGGATGACAATTATCAAAATTAAGAGGTGACTAGTTGCCAAAATATGTTATGTAAATTAAAAAAAAAATATTTGCATAATATTAACAGTTTAACGTACTATGCAAATAGAATTTATATATTAAATTGCTGCTTGAAATAATTTAATTTTACAGTTAATAAGCCATAAGTACAAGTATTAGATAGCAGTAGTACGAAAATTTAAAGTCAAAACGGAGAAGGAAAAGTAAACAGTGATAATGTCCATGTTATATTTCACATGCGAGAGAACACTAGTGTATATAGCACACTTAGGTGCCAGATAAACACAGTTAGCTCACCAAGATGCGTTCCTAAAGTAAGATAGAATCCATTAAGCGAAGAATAAATTAAACTCTAATAATCTTTTGACAAGACGACAGCTACAATTCTAAAACACTAATATTTCTGTCAACAACTAAGTTTAGTTTAGAACTGTATAATCCATACGTAGCACAAATGATTCCAAATTGCGTACATGAGTAAACTCAAGGATTGTAGGTTAGAATCCCGGCAGGAACCTCAAAATTTTCACTTGATTGGTAGTGCTCTCAAAAGCGCAGTAAAAATATACCAAAACATATTTGAATTAAGATGAAACTGTACGAAATATTATTTTGTACATCTTGCGAATGTTAAAGTACGATAAAAGTGACCATCTATATCATCTGACAGAATGCGTAATTTGACACAAGCATAATGTACAAATTGTGACTCAGTGGCCTGGTTATTCTACAAATTTAATGCGTATTTTTACAGAGACGAATTGTAAAACTACAAAAAACAATATTGGTGTAAAAATAAACGTATGTTGATGGAAAAACTGCTGTCACATACGTTATGTATAAAATTACACTATTTTTTTTACAGCGTAGGTGAGCACTAAGACAGGATTTTAAAAAATTCATCCGCTGAGGAGTTAAATAGGGGATGAAATGTTGTATGAAAGTTGGTAATTGTTAAATGTATGTGTTCCTATACCACTCATACAGTTGTAATGAAAGGTTGGTGTGAATTTAGGTTTCCGCAAAAAATGAGGAGGCGGCGGAGTAGAGGGGCAGAACGAGGTACGCAAACCATTTTAGTGATAAACAAATTTCGGTAAGTTTTGCGTGCGCCCGCAAAGGTTTCTACCCCAAAAAATAGTTTTGCAAAATGGGAGAAAGGGGGGACGGCAAAATAACATACATGGACAGAACGGGATACCCAAAAAAATTAGTGAAACGTTTCATTTTTAAAATTTTTCTAAAACTGTGATCCTAAATATCATTTAGTTTATCATTTAGCACTTTATATATATATTTCGTTTAAGAAATATTAACTCCTCAAATTTAAAACCACGTGAACGAAGTAATGGGTACCAACTAGTCATAAATAATTTTGTCCCTTTGTTTTTTCACAGATAATTAATTATTTTACAGGGGTTATTATTACATTTTAGATTCAAAATTACGCAGAATATGGCTTTATGTAAGTAAAGCAATAAAGTGAAATAAAAAATTATATTCTGTGTACTTGAGGAACGTATCTTTCAAAGAAATACTTTGAATGAAATTTGTGAACAGAATTGTAGGTATACCAATCAAATAATAGAATACTAAAAGCTATTGCAGTAAAGGGGATTGGTGCAAGTTATATATTATATTTTTCACCTGGTGATACAGGGAACATTAAATTTATCAACACATTTTAACTGGTGTATTGTGTATTTTAAATTGTTAGAATTTTTTTTAAATTTTAGTTTCCTAGGACATTGCTTATTGCAACAACGAAATGGAACTTATTTAAATTAATGTTGTTCGTTCTTACGAAAACTAAGGAGATGGGTAACGGCACTAGTAGTATGATTATGCCGGTTCTGGGACAGGAGCCGGAGTGAGGATTTCTGCCGAGTGAGGATTTGACCGCCATGTTGTGACGTCATGTCCCCGGCCGCCATGTTGGATGACCTTGACCTTTAACCTTGACCCTGACCTTGACCTTGAGTGTCAAATTACCAAAATTTTCCAAAATTTCGAAAATTTCAAAAAAATTTCAAAAATTCAAAATTTTCCAAAATATTTCAAAATTTTCAAAAATCCCGAAAAAAATATTACCACCATCTTGATTCCGGACGCCATATTGTTCCCGGCCGCCATCTTGGTGTTTCTTCCAAAAAAATTTCGATTTCGCATTCCATTATAACCCAGCACGTATTTAATAAATAAAATTTTTAATAAAAAACTTTTTAATAATTTTTTTAATAAAAACTTTTTAATAAAAAAACTATTTAATAAAAAAACTTTTTATACAAAAATTATTTAATTAAACCAACTACCGGCACGTCTTACCCGGACGAGCTCCATCGACACACTGACGCCCCCCACCACTTTTTACTTGTATATATTAACTTATCCCCCCTCCCTTCCCCTATCACGTACTTTAATTTAATTGGCCGTTAGTCACGTGATGAATTTCCCCCTCCCTACTTTCCCCTCTCACC
>PNEQ01099321.1:0-11763 GCA_003012365.1 Medauroidea extradentata | reverse complement strand
TGTGTGCCATTATTCAGATGAACCTTCTGGCCTCGTAAATTTTTGTTGATAAATTTATGCGGGGAATGACTGCCACGTGTTTAACCTCCGCACTGTAAAACCCCGACAATAAAACCTTGTCTTCACCACGAAGTCGACCTCTTGTAATTTCACCGTCGAACCCACCCCATAATGAGATTCAAGTAAGTTTCAGCTTTGTTGACGGCGTGGTCGATGTTGGCAATGCCACATCAAGGACCTGAGCAGCATGGTGGATGAGTGGGTAAGGACTGGTACCACTACACCTTACAAAATATATTGTTCACTAAAATACATACGGGACTATTGATTATTTGAGACAAAGAACATTGCATTTCAAATACCTAACAATAAGTGTGAGTGCAACGCACCCCCGCCCCAAATCACTATGCACGTATACACACACTTTGATAGCCAAGCAAATTACTTTCATGTTAAATATTACGCCCACTCACCAATGGACACTAATTTCCTCGACACTTTATTAGCCAATTTTCATAGCAATTGCCCAGCTAAACTCCAAGCGGAAAGGTAGAATCAGCGACGATAGAAACGGATCTAAAATGGGACGTCAGTCAACCTGCTCCCCCCTTGCTGCTCCCCTTCAGCTACACTGACCGCTTGTCAGAGGAGGAGGGACGAGGTAGCAGG
The DNA here is from genome assembly GCA_003012365.1 of Medauroidea extradentata. Lineage (NCBI taxonomy): Eukaryota > Metazoa > Arthropoda > Insecta > Phasmatodea > Phasmatidae > Medauroidea > Medauroidea extradentata. Next base: position 11,094 of record PNEQ01099321.1, on the reverse strand, counting down.
TAACGTCCCCCCTCTCACTCCGTCCCCTGGCAGCCTGTCCGCTAGCCCGGGTTACACGTTGTATGTCGGACCACGCTTAAGTGCAAAATCAGGCCTAGCTACTTTGTTTTAAGAGCTAGAACATCATCGCCACGGACTTTTTTAAACAGCTGAGCTCAAACTTTAGTGCGTATGAATGATTCAAGGGACATAACTAATAGCCTGAATTCTGTGAGCATTTAAAAGTTTTGATTTCACCTTAAAAAATAGTCAGAATTTTAAATTGTATGATTTTGCTCAATGGCAGTGTTGTAGACTACGAATTCTACAATGTGGCCCTTATTCGAAGATGATATCTTTAAAACTGACTGAGATACCGCGAATATAGTTTAACATTGAAATCCCTATCCCGCTCTACTGCCTGCAAAGGGATGGAGTCCGCCCTTAATAATGGGCTTCGCTCCCGCGTAGTCCTACGGAAATACCCTTAGATAACTGATTTTCCGGTTCAACAACTTCCGGAACACATAGCGCGCATAACTGACTTAGTTCTGTAAAACAAATATGGCGCGCGCAGGCCAGGCTAGCGGCGTTCGCCACCGAGCACTACTTGACACACAAGGTAGGTAAAAGTGCAAGAGTTGGGTGTGGTACAAGGAATCCGCCGAAAGGTGGATTTAAGGTAAGGTATCGCAGAGGGCACCTTGCGGACATCAACCCTCTGTGACGGACTGTTGTGTGTGGGGCTGGGGCACCTTGAGGACATCAACCCCAGCGTGTATGGAAGGAATAAGGTTTTCAGGTAATGGTAATCTGTTGGCACCTTGCGGACTTCAACCAACAGATCGGAGTGGAGTGAGCGGCACCTCATGGACATCAACCGCTCAGTAAGGGGAGTGCCAAGGAGACACTGTGGTTAGGCCAATCACCTGACGACTGAAGAACTAGGGCTGAAGGCCCTCCTTTTATACCCAAATCTTTAGGGGGTCGAGCAGAGTGGGTGGCCTCCCGAGGGGGTGGTGCTAACGGGACTTTTGGAACGAGGTGGGCTCTACGCAGGGAGGCCAATTACACTGCGTGAAATATCGCTGCATGGGCGTACGAAAGAAAAATACAAAATCTAAATATTTCCACTTGGTGCCGTGAAAAGGCTTAAACACTAAATTATTTATGCCAAATAAATTATCAAGATGCAAAAATAAGGCTTACAATATATAAATACGTGAAATAATAAATATCAATATTATTAGGTTTACAAACAATTGGTAGTAGCGACGCATGGCCGTGGTTTGTTTACAAAAGATGTGAACATAACATAAACATGAGGTAAAGTATATTTGAAAGTTAAAAATACAAATAAAGTGCGGTATCAAGTGGTTTAAGGTATGTACAAACTTCCTAGCTCTAGTTTTACTGAGGGGACAAGCTAATATGCGGCTGAATGTAAATATAAATCTGTTCGGCGCGAGTGAAATGTGTCAATTCCCCCCTGCTACGGAAGAATGAAGCCCAGATTTCTAAAATCTAGGAAGAGATAGACACATGTGGCGCTGGGTTCTCCAAGCTACAACTAGAGCTTTATTTCCCCAGCTAACTGTACATCGATATAGGATAGAGAATTTATATGTAACTTTGATTATTAAAATTAGGATTTTTTGATTTCTAAGAGTCTCTTTTGGTGTGGGTCTTCTGGGCAAAGTCGTCTCACCCAGCGTTGGCCACTGGTATGGTCGGCGGTGGGGCGTTCTCCAGGAAACCTCCATGTAACGTCCTTCTTGAGTTTGGGGGTTGCCCCTGCAGGAGCGCCAAGGCAGTTGGCGCTTGGTGTATGGCTCAGGATCGGGAGCCCTACGGGAGCTCCGCAGATCTGCCTGGTGGGCAAGATGGGGAGTCCTCGGGAGAGGAGTCTTGGTGGCCGGCTCGCTGGAAACTTCCTCCTGGGAAGCTCGGTTGGAGATGAGCAGAGCCCCTGACTGGGGGTGGCTGCCAGGTGAACTGTGGGATGCTGGTGGTGGCTGTCGGCCTGACAGCTGGGGGTCCTGTCGTTCCAAGGGTCCATCTCTGCAGGTGGAACATTTTGTGGCTTGTCGAAGTCTGCCTTCTGGCGAATAGCTTGGAGAGGTGCAGGTTTGATGGCAGTGCGGTGTATCTTCTTGATTGTTCCACTCTCATCTTGTACCCAGTACACATGGCCTTCTCTCTGTAAAACTGTATAATGTCCCTCCCATTTGGGAGCTAGGCCTGCATGAAAGTGTCGTCTCTTGTTTGAGAGCGGGTGTGTTCGAAGAGTACTTGCTGGCCTTCCTGGAGAGGTGGGCTTGTGGTTTTCTATGCCCTGGGATATTTACGGGCAATGTAGGCTGACTGGTGTTCATTGGCCTTGGTAGTGCGGAGCTGGGCCTCCTTTCTGATATCTGGGGGAGAAGGACGGGTGGAAGGTGTCCGATCCCATTTCCATTCTCCTAACCGTCTGAGTGTCTGCCCCAATAAAAATTCGCTTGGAATAGTATTCAGGGCATCATTTTGGCGTCGTCGAAGGTTGAAGAGGATTGTCGGCAATGACTTGTCCCAATGTTTATGGTCCTTCTGCGCATGGATCCTCATGCCCTTTTTAAATTCTTGATTGAGCCTTTCTGTAGGATTGGCTTGTGGGTGGTACGTGGGAACGGTCCATCATTCTACTTCCCATTGCTGACAGGCTTTGGTCCATAAATGGCTGGTAAATTGGACACCTTTGTCTGTCAAAATGCTGCGAGGATACCCCATCTGGGGAAGACTTCATTTTGGAGGGTCCTGATGATAGTGTTGGTTTCAGCGTTGCGAAGAGGGGATGCTTCCACCCAACGTGAAAACATGTCTGTGATGACCACTAAGAATATGTGTCCACTGGTGCTCCGAGGATATGGTCACATGATATCCACGGTGATTTGTGTCCAGGGTATCTTTGATCTGCGAGGGGTGCCTTGGATTTGAGCAGTGGCACTTGGTTTCAGGATGGCACATGTAGTGCATTGGGCCACGTACTCGTGTATGTCTCGGGTTGCTCCTCTCCATGTGTACCTTTGCTGGATCTGGCACACCGTCTCATGCATTCCTGGATGACCGGCAAGGATGTGGTCGTGGAAGTGTTAGCACACGGAGAGCCGTAGCAAGTGTGGTACCCACAACTTCCAATCTTGATGGAGGTTGGGCCTCATCCAAATGAGCCCTTGGTCTTCCTTGTAATTGGTAGTTCGGTCGGTAAGTAGATGTCGGATTTCTGGATCGGCTTGTTGCTCTCGCATGAACAAGGCGAGATCATTTTGGAAGGAGACCTTCTGAAGGTGATGAGCTAGATCCTCTTTTTTGATTTGGAGTGGTTCTGGGGGAAGCACATTCTCCCAGTGATGTAGCTCCTCAGTTTCTTGGACTTGTTCTGGATTTCTGGAAAGAGCGTCAGGGAGTTGATTGAGCTTCCCTGGGCAATGTTGGACTTCAAACGAAAATTCTTGTAAGAGCATGGTTTTCTTGGCACTGGAGGTGCGAAACCATTGTAGCGCTCTGATGTCAGTCCGGATGATAAAAGGTTTGTCTTCCAGAAGATAGTGGTATTTCCGGATTGCCCAGACGACGCCCAAAAACTCCTGCTCGTGGGCATCGTATTTCTGCTCGGTTTTGTTGAGCAGGGTGCTGGCAAAGCTGATGACCCTTCTCTGTCCTTGCTCATCTTCTTGGTAGATTAACAGCACCTAAGCCAATTTTACAGGCGTCAGTCTGTACAATGATAGTGGTGTCAGGGTCTGGTCAGTGGAGCATGGGAAGGTTGGCAAATTGAATCTGGAGCTGCTGAAAGGCTTGATGGTTAGCAGGGCTCCATACCCATCTTTTGCAGTTGGAGCTCATGAGCTGATTTAGTGGCCCCATGTAGCATGCAATATCTGGCGTAAAGTCTCTCAGTCAGTTACACAGCCCAAGGAACTGGCGTAACTGCTTGAGGTTCTTTGGAGGTTCTGCTTGCAGTATCTGCCTTACTTTCCCTGGCTGCGGCTTGTTTCCCTCTGGCGTGATGATGTGTCCTAAGTACTCGACTGTCTCCTTCCCGAAGTGGCACTTCTCGAGCTTGGCTGTGAGTCCATGGAGTTCGAGTCTTTCCAGGACTCTGTTTAAGTGTTCTTGGCGGATGGCCCAGTCTGGAGAGAATATGATAATGTCGTCCAGATAGGCTATGCAGAACTTGCCCAGGTATCCAGCTAGAACTGTAGAGTTCATCATTCTCTGATAGGTAGAAGGAACATTCTTCAGTTCGAATGGTATTGCTCGGAATTTATACTGTTCTCCGTCGGGTGAAGTAAAAACAGTGTCTTTTCGGGCCTCGGAATGGTACTGAGAGCGTTATCTGATTCAATGGAGAGTAATCAACACAAAAGCGGGTATCCCCATCCTTCTTTTGTACTAATATGACTCGGGAGTTGTATGGAGATTCAGTGGGTTCAATAATCCGCTGCTGCAACATGTGAGCGATTTGCTGTCTCATTATGCTCTGCTTTTTCTCGGAGATTATCCCTGGTCTGTTGTAGATGGGTCTCGAGTGCTGTAGTTGTATGTCGTCGGTGGCGATCTTCGCCTGCGGCAGCAGGTCTCCTGCTTGGAAAGTAACCATGAGTTGATTGAGTAACTCGGTAAGTTCCTGGAGTTCTGATCCTGGAAGCTCAGAGTTTATGTCCTCTGTACTGATTGTTTGCTGAGGGGTTTGCACTCGGGGTAGGTCCCATTGAACTGTGTGTCTCGTTTTTTTCCCAAGGTAGACACGTTGATGTGCACAGTCAAGGATGCAATCATTGGCTGCTAGCCAAGGCTCGCCTAGTAGCATGTCTTCATGCAAGGCTTCGGAGACTAGAAAATTGGCTGGCTCTGTTCCGGCTGGCATGGCCAAGGGCAGTTGTATTTCTCTCCCCTGGAGTGGTAAATACTGACCTACTTGTGCGAGCTGCACTGTTTTCTATTCTCTATTTTCACAAGCCTTTCCTGGCCCTCAGGGGTCAGTAAGCTACTATTGAGAAAAATTGCAGAAGCTGCTGTGTCCAGGATGGCGAGCACGTCCTTTCCCTGGAGCTTGACATTGATTGTGGACGCGTTGTGGTGGTTAAAAGTAGTTTTGATACCTAAGAAGACCCTTTGTGAGCTGCCGGGTTGTCGGGTCTAGTCTGGCCCCCGGCGCTCCGGTTTCCCGACGGTGTGTCGGCTGGTTTGTCACTGGCCCTTTTGTTTTGGTAGCTGACCCCTGGCGTACTCTGTACGTCTCACAGTCTCTATGTAGGTAGTAGCCAGGGCAGTACCAACATTTTGGTAAAGTGGGCGGTGGTGCTAGCCTTGGTTTTGGTGGCGCCTCTAGAGGTGTGTGCTGGGGGGTGGTCCCCTGGTTGGTGGGCGCTCGTCCGGAGTTATGGTCAGCGTCGATGCCCTTAGCCCTCTCGATGAGTTCCTCGAGGGTGCTTGGTTTCGGGTTGCGAAGGAAGGGTCGCAAAGCTACTTTCATCAGCCCTAGTACTGCGGTGATGCGGTACTCTTCCCTGCCTTCTGGGTGCACACGGTCATAGATTTGCGCCTTGCGCCGGATAAAGACTTCGGAGTCCTCATGTGGGCGCTGAGTAGTGCTGTACAGGTCTCTTGTGAGGCGATAAACTACCTCTGATCCTGTTAACTGTTTAAGTGATCTTTCAGCTGTTCCCATGTGGTGATATACTCTCCGTATTTTTCCCACCAAACGAGAGCTGGTCCCTTCAACTGGCGCCTGACTTGTTGGACCCAGTGTTTCTGGGGTACCTGTTTGTTTTAACACTCCTCCTGGCATTCGTCAAGAAATGTTGCAGTGTTTTCGTGTGGCTTTCCCGAAAATTCAGGTAGAATCATCCGGTCGGGATGTCCTCTGTCATTCTCTGTATTTTGGGTAGTTTCTGGGCTTAGTATTCTCCTGTGGTTATCTCGACTCTGGCTGCGGCAATACAGGCATTTAAAAGTGAGCCCATTAAATTCTCTAGATACGTCCGCCCATCCTAAGCATCTGTAAAGGTAGATTAGAGGGCAAAAGTGACATTGGATGCGATACTCTTCCTGTCCAGCGCACTGAGGGTGTGCACAGCGTTGTTGGAGCTGAATGCAGTCTTGGCATCGGTACTCTAGTCCCTGTAAGTTTTGTGGGGTGTCTTCCCAACCTAAACACAGGTGATGAAATTCGCGACCGCAGTGGGCGCAAGTAATTGTGTTATGGCCCTGTTTGGCGCATGCCGCTTGGGCGCTAAAGTCTCCCATCTCTCCTTCTGGATTGTGTGGTTCTATGTTTGTGGTTTACTATGGGCACCACTCTCCTGGAGGTGTAGTTCCCCACTGCCGCAACAGGAAACCATCTGTCTCTGCTCTACCTCTCAGCCAGCTGGCCCTGTCTCATTCCCTGTTGGAAGCTCAAAAGCACTTAGTGATTAGGGCAAAACGGGTCAATATTTTATTAAAATAATACTTTTTCCTGGTAAGTATATATTTGAAATGTAAACATATTGTATATCAGATTCAAATTTTTTATTCAATTTAGGCAAGAAAAATCAGGTTAGTCCTATAAAAGAGTAGGCACAGACAGAAATAGTGAAATTTGCCTTGAAGACTGGTTAACATTAAAATGATATATGTCCTACGTAAATATTACCAAAAAATTGTTTTAAAAATTACCAAATTTTTATACTGTACAAAAACATTTCTTGAAAACACATTACTAATTCATTGAAATAATCTGTATCATAATCTAGTAGTTGGTTAAATAAACAATTTGCTGACCGTGGGCAGCCACGCAAAGTCGCAATCAACATATGAAAGTAAGTAGTACACTTAGCTCACCATCTCTGTGATACTGCACAGCTTCAAGAATCATGAAGTGTTAATTCATTGTGTGTTTAAGCTACACTTAATGAGCCCATTAATTACACTGTGGTGATGCAACTGGACACCTCTCAGTTTACGTTGTACATATTTGTTGAGTAACATTTCTCAATTTCCTCTCTCAGCGTAGTCTTACTTGTGCATGCTGCCACATGCACACACTCTGTCGCATGTGCACATGCACACAAACACACACTCTCTCCTATCAAATCTTTATATCTCTCTCCTATCTCTTCTATCTTTCTCTCCTATCTCTATCTGTCTCTCAGTTCCTCTTTTACACTCTTTAACCTCCTTGCCCTCCCTCACTACTTGTTACCCTCCCTCAAAAAGTTATTCCAAGAGGCTTACCAACAGATTTAAATTTAACAATACCATGTACCAAATGTAATACGGTAGAACAGGGATGCCACCAAGTTCATTTCCAAAATCCTGTAATTAGTATTAAAAAAATCCTGTAAAATCCTGTAATAATTCAAACTTACGTCTACGTACTTTTCCTAAGTTTTTTAGAAGATTCTTGCTGTAGAATTTTGATCGTGAAATTAATATGTATAGTAAATTATTATAGTATTGTGAAAAATTGAGATGTTATACAGGAAACCATTTACTGTTAATGTTTTTTACAGACGGAATTATTTTCTAATCTGTTTTGGTAAAGTAGCAGTGAAACTTTCCACTCGTTTTCCTATTTGGAAAACTTTGTAGAATGAGTGCGAACATGTTCAACTGACTGCTTATTGTTGAAAAATTAATATATATGCATAGGTTTAATTATGGCCTCGAATGAGACGTAGTTTGCTTGTATCGTGGCGCCGCACATAAAATGTAAATACACATATTTATTAACATAATCGCCACATGTTTTCACCAAAATTTATGTACAAAATACATATAGGGTGCAGCCATTATGAGGGGTTTTAAAAATTTTTTTTTTTTATTTATTTTGGCATAAAATAAAACACAAATTTACGTATATTTGCTTGTATATAGCATGACCTTTTCTGCAAAAAATAAAGGGAAAGATTTGTAGGTTTAAAATAAGCACAAAAAAGATTAGTGAATCTCGTTAATCCATTCATGTGCGTCGCTAATTTTTGTGGCATATGTTGACAAACACAGATGTTAGAAATATCCGTGAATATCTAGCATTATCCGCCTGTCCGTTTTAACCTTTAAATATCCGTCAAAACGGATAAAATCCATTAAAACGGCAAGCCTGCGGTAGAATTCCACTGTAACCACCCCTCTCAGTTCACAGGAAAAAGGATTGTAAAAATGGGAGAGTCGTAATAGAGGAATTGGAACATTTTAACCACACCCAATACCCCTATACATGAAAATTTGCCATTATTCTCATAAAGTTTATATTAAAAAATCTCTTGAGTAAAAAACACAGTTTTTAAATTAAAAACAAATAATTTCTATAGTCAGATGCCTACGTAAAAATATACTCTAAAAAGCCATCTTCAGTCTTTCCTTGTCTTAAAAAAAATGGCATAAACACAGTGCTACATGCCCATTTCCACGACTTAGTGTGGAAAAATCGTATAGTTTATTATTGAAAAGTTAACATATTATTTAAAATTTTGTTATACATATGTCTTAAGTCGTAGACGTAGTAAAAAGACCCATATGACATGACGTGAGTAGCGGTGCAGCCGCGCTTGGTCTGGTTGTGTACAATGGTGAAGGGGAAAGTGGCCTGCAGGCCTCTGTTTGTCTCCCACTCAGCTGGCAATAAATACTGCTCACCTGGCATGAAGCACCGCACCAACAGAACAGCTTGTATTATTTACGTGAAAGTACACATATTGCAACGATTTAAAACCTTTCAGTACAACCATTGAGTCTATTTTCATCTGTTATTGTGCATTAACTGTTGCAGTATGTCGCCATTATAAGATTTTAAATTATACAAATAAACTTGTTTGTTAAGAGTGTGTGGTAGATAAATAAACGCTGAAAACATTAACTGATTTCTACACTTTTTTCGAAGCTAATATTGATAAATTACTCAACGACAATCCTAGATAATGGTATTTGCAAACTTTATGAGTAAATATTTATCCAGAATTACTAATTCGCTACACGTGATCTCTTGCGCCGCAGTTAAATGTACAAGGTTCCGGCATCAGAGATTGTGCCTCAGAAGCTCGTAACACTGGAAACAATTCAGTTTAAAACATTGGCTAAAAATATTGTCTAGGATCGCTATTGTTTAATTTTCAGAAATTGGCTTCAAGAAACCTACAGTCATAGATAAATGCTTTTTGCATTGAATTATGTACCATGCCCTCTTAAAGAATAAACAATTCAAAAAATATTTTTTTTTAAAGAAAAAAAGTACGCCTATTTGGGACGCAAATTTGGAGCGCATCAAAACAGCTAAAAACAGACTTTTCAAGGTGCTAACATATATTAAATAAAGACTGAATCACGGGCCTATACAAAAAATCATAAACCTATGGCACTGCACACCAGTTGAATGCTCTGCACTGCATATATAGAGGTGAAGTGTTTCTCGGCGTGCTCGCTGCAGTCACTTTTATCGCTCCTCTGTTGAGAGTGTGTGCTGTACGTGCCGAGTGATCAATAACACATTGTGTGATCAATAACACATTGTGTGATCAATAACACCACGAGTGAGCAATAACACAAGGGAAGTTGTCAAGGTCAAGCAGATACTGTCTGAGCTCAATTCTAATGTGCCCAATGTGATGTAAAGCTGGAGGAAAAGAAAAGAGAAAACGCAGGATTCTTTTTTTTGCTGCTTTTACAGACTGAGTGCCATGCTGGTCCTTTTATTTTTGCCACGATATACTGAAGAAACAAAAGCACCCCCCCCCCTCCTCCAAAACCCAGCGGGCGGTGGTTGGGAGGAAGAGGAAAGGCACAAATTGCACATTGACTATCAGACAGATAGTGTGGCTGCAGCTGCTACATACACTAGATAAGTCACAGAAGTTGTTGCGCGCACACAGAAGCAAAATCTTACTTTTGGTCAAGGAGGGGGGCAGTGAATGGGTACTGGCTGACGTGGACAGTCAGGAGAAGTGTTATCTATTTTTTGCAGTACGTTTCTTACAGTACAGCACTTGCCAAGGAAAATGCAACACAGGAGCAACAAGTGGAACAAATATATTTTTCAGCAGATATTCCTTAAATTATCTACTTTTTGACCCCGATTTTTCACGGTTCCTCAAAAAAGTGTTGTGAAAACGGGACGGTTATAATAATGAGGGACGTAACAACAAGATTTTACTGCAATAATCAACATAATAAACAAAGAAAAGTTTGAAAGATTGCAACAGTTTACACGTTTATGCAGTGTGAACACTTATATATACAGGGATGCCACCAAGTTCATTTCCAAAATCCTGTAATTAGCATTACAAAATCCTGTAAAATCCTGTAATAATTCAAACATACGTCTACGTACTTTTCCGAATTTTTTTAGAAGATTCTTGCTGTAGAATTTTGATAGTGAAATTAATATGTATAGTAAATTATTATAGTATTGTGAAAAATTGAGATGTTATACAGGAAACCATTTACTGTTAATGTTTTTTACAGACTGAACTATTTTCTCATCTGTTTTGGTAAAGTAGCAGTGAAACTTTCCACCCATTTTCCTATTTGTAAAAATTTGTAGAATGAGTGCGAACATGTTCAACTGACTACTTATTGTTGAAAAATTAATATATATTAATAGGTTTAATTATGGCCTCGAATGAGACGTAGTTTGCTTGTATCATGGCGCCGCACATAAAATGTAAATACACATAATCGCCGCATGTTTTCACCAAAATTTTTGGTACAAATTATTGGGTGCAGCCATTATGAGGGGTTTTAAAAATTTTCCTTTTTTATTTATTTTGGCATAAAATAAAACACAAATTTACGTATATTTGCTTGTATATAGCATGACCTTTTCTGCAAAAAATAAAGGGAAAGATTTGTAGGTTTAAAATAAGCACAAAAAAGATTAGTGAATCTCGTTAATCCATTCATGTGCGTCGCTAATATTTGTGGCATATGTTGACAAACACAGATGTTAGAAATATCCGTGAATATCTAACACTATCCATCTGTCCGTTTTAACCTTTAAATATCCGTTACAATGGATAAAAATCCGTTAAAATGGCAAGCCTGTATATGTGTGTGTGTGTGTGTGTGTGTGTGTGTGTGTGTGTGTGTGTGTGTGTG
>PNEQ01099320.1:0-47738 GCA_003012365.1 Medauroidea extradentata | reverse complement strand
TAACCTATTGCCAGTAAGGTGGTCCAATATAATGTTAATTTTAACCTAATCGTTTTATATTAGAACTTAGTTTTTCTAAGTAGGTTCAATATATTTCGCTTCTTATTATGATACAAGTCCAAGATATGGGAAATTATAAAACTTGAATCACCAGCAATAGAGTTAAGTGCAATATAGGGTTTCATTTAACATTTTGTCTAAGTCCTAGGTTAAAATATGAAATTGTATCAAATCAAATAAACGGAGAACAACCAATAAATAAGTAAGCCTAGTTCATTTTCTTTGTGTAATCGGTAAAATGGCGCGACGAATTACTGATATTGTTATAAAAATTGGTGTTTATTATTATTACGTTAAAGTTTAATGTTGCAGCATCAAATGTTTTAACTAAACAGACGCAATTTCCAACAAGGTTAAAATTTTCCGCACATACACACACGTAAATAAAAACAGGAAACAATAAATTTGACGGACCAACACAACAGTCATGTTTATAGACATCAATAACAGCTGTGCGGCCAACTTTATAATCGCTTAAATTAATACTGTACTTCACTACATAAATAGTTACCGTTTTGTATTTTGTGAAGGTAATATACTTGTTATTTATTTCCTAGTGAATTTTGGCTATCTATTATGCCAGTTATTTCTTATTTCCGAACAAATTAAGCTCTGGTCGTTTTTCTCCCATAAGAGACAATGTAAACATCTGCTCGCATGGGTACTGAGTGACGTCACTGCGCAGTAGCGATGTATTTCGATCGCCGATCGGACAGGCCTGTATAGTTCGGCCATGACATTGGAGGCATATTTCTCATCCTGCAGCATGATGCCGACAAATGACAACCACAACCCTCTGATTGGCTAAAATTTCCAACTTGTAGCAATCCTTCCACAGAAAATAGCACCGGGCCAAAAATGAAATCCTCCACGAAAACGGCCAGCATTCTGCCATACCTTCCACAGAACCTTCCACAGCACCTGCCACAGCAGCTTCCATGGAAGAAACTTCCATCGTGGCACACGGGCTTTAGCACATGTTAACATTTAATTAAACATGTTTTATTGTAGCTTCAGCATTGACTTTTGTATGAAATCAAATGTGTGCACAGTGTTTAAGTTTGCGACATTGTATTAACAAGCTGTCATAAGGCACCAACTGACTCAAATAAAAACTTAACAGGGTCTTAAGATTTTTTTTACACTACCATGAACAACCTATAAAATATAGACCTAATGCTACAAGTGTAAACCTCAATTCAGTATTCAATACAAAAGTTTTTTCCTGTAAACAAGATTAATTTTGAGTGCATAGGTGATAGGAAGATCATAAGGCAACAACAGTTACAAAGGACTTTGTGAGGTCACTGCATATTGTATAGACCAGCAGTTCCCAATCTGTGTATGCTCCGTGGAGTGTTTAGGGCACAGTGAGCACTTCCCAAGAACTCCGCAGCCACTATAGTTAAAAGGGTAGGGTAAAAAAGATGAACATGAAATGATTCTGAACATAAAGCAACAAATAGTGTGATAACACTAAAATTTAAGATTACCTTATAGAAAAATAAATTTGCTTAAGCAGAATTTCACTGAATTTTACAGACGGCGATGCTTGATCCAAAAATTATACATAGGGTAGTGCGATGGACCTAAGCAATGGACTCTGCCAAATAAGTAGATTATAAAGTGGACTTTACAAGCCAAAAAGTTTGGGAACTGCTGCTATAGACTATTTCACGTGAAGAATTATATTACCACACAAGGCGGATTTGAGGGGGGCAGAGGGGCGGACCACCCACCTCCCTAAGAACCTGTATTGTGTGTGTGTGTTTTAGTATAGTAAATTGTTAAAAAAATTTACTGGAAAATGTTACATTTATACAAATACATATTTGTAATTAATTCAACCATTTACATGGGTTCACAAATGCCTTAATACATATAAACAACATGTACATTTAATGTGAAAACAATTACAAAATTCAATATTGTTAAACAACTTTTCCCGCTCTCTGAAGCTCCATTTTATGTAAGCGAGTTTCGTTCTTGCTCGAAAAGCACAGTGTGCTGTGCTGTCGGAAGGATATATTTCCTGTTTTAACTCTTGTGTGAGTTCCTTTCGACCCTTTCTCAGCAGGAGGGCGAGTGTGTCGGGCCAAAGCGAGACTGGTCAGGGCAAGGCCCTGTCATAAATTATGGCCCATTACCATAGCGGGGGAAGGGGTGGAGTACGAACTATGACACCATGTCTTCACACACACTCAGTATCCAGTGTGCAGTGAATGAGAGATGTCTTCATTTTAAATTACAAGTTATGAAATGTTTGTATGTTATGTTTTATGGTTGAATACTAACCAGGAAGCTAACAGGGCAGTATATGTGATGAGATAAAATTAATTGTTTACATATTTTAGTGACCTTCAGAAACATTAAGAAATGGCGGTGCTGGTACTGTGACACAGGTTTGTTTTCGTTAAGTTCTTTGTACGAAATAGTTTTAGTTTTGTATATGTCACTAGTGACTACATTATCCTCTCAAAAGCAATATTTTAGCTTACCTGGTTTTCCAACTGAATATTAATGTCAACATTTGGATGTTATGGGAACATAATTCAGTGAAAACCTAATAAAATTACTCTAGTTAAATAATTAACACTGAAATTAAATTAATGTTGCGGGCTGTATGCTTACAATTATAAAAATTCAAAACAACAAATTTTTGTATTTAAAAAAACTATATATATATATATATGTATAAACATATTTTCTTGAGTGCGTAGAGTAATGAAGAAGTCTGTAAGTTCAGTTCCAATCGGATAACAAGCTCTCACTGTCCTCTCCTGCACAACCATTGTTAGACGAGGTTTATCCGGTTTTGCACTTAATGATTATACGCCTGCTATTGTCAGGTATACGTAGTTAAATAACATAGAAGATTACAGTGACCTCGTCAGCAATGTGCTGCCCTGACTTGTGACGCTTTGCAGTATTTCTAAATAACCGGTCAAAATACGCAACTCGTAGGCATCCCGACGCATAAACTGAAAATGCCTGGCAGTGTAATCCTGGCCTGTTAATCTTATGATTCAACACCGTTTCTCTAAAGACGTTCAAACACATGAACTGACACCCTGCGGTGGCACCCCGGCCAGCCGTTTTCTGTCTCTCATCGTCGTCTTTCGTGGCTCAGAAACATCTGTATTCTGTACCAAAATCCGTTAACAACAACCTAGCTTTGCTCTTGTTTGGTGCCAACATCCCCATCACTTGCCCTGCAGGCTTTCATTCAGTTGGGCCAATCAGGATATAGCTTCTGAAATATGGCCCCGCCCCACAAAGACATTAACTTCATGCCATTGCTGTATTTCATACTATAATTAATTAATTTCTTTCCATTATATTTCAACAATCATCCTACATGTATCCCTTAGTTCCTAAAATTCTTTATTTTCTAATTATTATAACAATTTAACATTTTTGTATCTTATGCTTGCTTTCTTCCCCTCTCTGCTGGCTGTTAGGGGAGGAGGGATTAAATGAGCGGGGGAGGGTGGAGTAAAAAGACCCAGATATTTGCCAATTGCGCAGACAATAGATATGTATTTCTGTAAAATACTGTACATAGATAATTCCTTTATAAAAACTGTCTCATTGACATCCTGACATAATGCTGAGAAGAATAAATGGTCGATTTACATGTTTATTATTATATCGGTAATTTATAATAATTGATTGCTGTTAATGGCTATTGCTCTTATTAATTGGGGTGACAAGCATATTACGTGGCATATTTTTTTTATATCAACACTAAAGTTTTCCCTTTAACAGAATAACTTATTGTAAAAAATATTGACATTTTTAAAGTAGTATATTGAAATCTATGGTGGTCTAGATACTCCTAAAATAGCACAATTTTGCTCGTACAAATCCAAGATTTTCCGGAGGAGGTACCCTGGAGCCCTGTTTTTAGTTTGGGTGTGCTTATATGTTCTTAACACATACTCCCCCGTTCCTTACGACCCAGACCTGGATAACCTCACTGAACCCCCCCCCCCCCACCTTACCCAAAAGATAGTTGCTTAGATCAGCTACTGGTCACTTCCTTGGGAATATTTCAACACATTTGCTACCACAATTATTAGAAATTCTCTTTATTATTTGGCAATTATATCACATTTTAGTAGGCAGTGGAGTGTTATGTGTTCAGATGCAGAGTGTAATGGAAGGTGAAACTTTGTTATAGCATTTCATTGAAATGATAGAGCCAAAAGCGTTGTAGCAAATTAGGAACAAGGCAGATCCAGAAATTCATTCCGGTAGGGATCTTGGATCATTTAAAGAATCACTACTAAAAATATATTTTAAAAATTTGACATCATGAGTACTCATTATATGTTTGCATTTTAGTGAAATATTTTATTCAAATAAAATAAAACTGAACCAGAAATTGTTTAGGAAACACAGCAAAGAAACCATTTGGAATCTTGAAGAGAATATGTGGAATATTTATCCTAAACATAGGAGAGATGTTTACCCAAAATGTTGCAGGTTTCACCGAAACCTCTTTGAGATGTATTACCAAAATCTCAGGGATGTATCGCAGAAACCTCTTTGGGATGTATCACCAAAACACCTCTGCGATGTTTCACCAAAACATCCCTGCGATGTTTCACATAAACGTCCCTGTGATGTTTCACATAAACGTCCCTGTGATGTTTCACCAAAAAGCCTCTGGAATGTTTCACTGAATTGTTTAATATTTTGAAAATTTTTACATTTCAGAAATGTGTCCGAAAGGTATCGGATATGTGTCTGCAACTTTTTGCAATGTCTCAATGTTTCAGTGTTACATTTCTGAAACATAACAGAGACATTTTGTGCTGTGTGGGTAGTTTAAATGTACACACAATAAAGTAGCAAGCTTTTTGGTCTTTCTTGTGAATGTGGGTAAAATGTTCATACTTTGATGTAAATTTATTTAAACTGTGCAATAGCTGTAGGATTTTCGTAGCAGATTTGCCCCCTTTCACTCGACAACCTCGTTCCTCTCTTGGAAAAGTTTCCTCGTGAAACAATGTGACATGACAGTCATTATTTTATTTGGAAATTTGCTTTGCGCACAACGACACTGAACAATTTGGACATATATTACATATTTGTTTTCTAAGCTTAAAGTAGAAAATGATCTTCCGAGAAATGTGTTTGGTAAAAGTACTTGGACCTTAGCACATTAAAGAAGAAATATATTTTATATGTGGTATGGGAATTGTATTGCACCATCAAACTTTACTTCTGCAGGAATACTGTACCATTCAAGTAAAGGTAGTGCATTTTTATTTATCCATTTTCATTATTTTGATGAAGCATAATGTTTAATGAAAATATATCTATTTTAAAAAATGTTTTCGTATTATTTTTCCTCTTCCTCCCCCCTGCCCTTTTTCCCCCTGCCCAACAGGTATGTATAATATTGTGATATTTCTGTAGAAAGAGGGTTGCTTGTGAAAAATATATTTCTACAATGGGACGTAAGCATTTGGCAAGTAATAAAAATGTTGGCTAAAAAAATTGTATTTTGTGAGAATACTGCAAATTTAGTTGTGTGTATACAATTATACTGCAAAAATTGTCACTGGCAGTAATCTTGATTACGAGTGTATTTTAAGCGCAGTTGTACAATACTTGTTTTGCACATCTGACTTAGTGTACATATAGGCCTAGTATTGATATTTGTAGGAATCTAAATTCTATTACCATTTTTCGATGTATATAATGTATTGTTGCATTAGCTCAAACTAGGTGCCAAAATGTAATTTTTGCTATCATAGTATTGTCAAGTATAATTTCATTCAATGATTGTTCAGTTACTAGAAAATATATAGGGGGTTTGTTAGAAAATACATTTGGTTGTAAATAATTGTTACAAACCAAAAGTACCAAACATTCTAAAAGTGTGTGTACTCATGAGTCTTAAAAAAATAGGGGCAGAATACCCCAGGGCACCTGCCTGGAAGGGTCCTCACCCCAAACAATTCACCACCTCAGCCACCCTTCCCAAAACCTTGCTATGGGCCTGCATAAAAAGCGGCCTTAATACCATGACACACATGGACATCTCGTAGTTTATATAAAATAGATATTCTTGTTACTTTATGCATGTCATAGTCTATCAAGATTATAATGATCTTATATAAAATTAAAAATACATTTTGGGAGTTGTTTCCTTGAAGTATCATCTGGTACTGTTTCAAGATATTTTATTCCAATTAATGTGAGGTCACTGCAGCGAAATATTTTTGGTTAGTTTTTAACAGCAGTACGGTAGTTTCAATTGTTATGCATACTACACAAACAAAAATAATGTATTGTAGAGTGGGAGCAATATGAGTTACTTTGTAGAGGATTGTGTGTTGCACACTGTTTGGCAAAGAGAACAACTTGCGGTCAGGTAGTGTGAGGT
The DNA here is from genome assembly GCA_003012365.1 of Medauroidea extradentata. Taxonomy (NCBI): domain Eukaryota; kingdom Metazoa; phylum Arthropoda; class Insecta; order Phasmatodea; family Phasmatidae; genus Medauroidea; species Medauroidea extradentata. The sequence goes on along the minus strand of PNEQ01099320.1, from coordinate 41,278 downwards.
CAACAAAATAGAAATTTATGTATGCAAAACTAAGATAGTGAAATTAACAAGGAAGAGTGTGATGAACATGAGTATTTATAGGTGCGATGAATAAGAAATACAGAATGTGACAAAACAAATACCTAGGAGTGGTGCTATAGGGTTACTTGGTAGAGAAATCAGTTAGAAAGAATGGTTACGAAGGGAAGGGTGTTAGCTGTAAGGTGGAGGAGAAGCCATATTTCATAATAGTTCGAACAGTGTTAGAGTGTGCATTGGCAGAATGGAATTTGTGGGGAGGTTTACGTGCAGGAGCTGGAGAAGGTGCAAAGAGGTGCAGCGAGCTGAGTGAATAGGCAGATAGTGAAAGCAGGGGCAGAATGGAGGGGAAGAAGGTAAGTATAGGCCATTTGTATGATGAAGGTAATGGGATAAGAGTACATTGCAGAAGAGAAGAGAGTTGAAAGACAGGTAAGGATGTACAGAACTGTGAATGGAGAGAGAGAGCAGGGTGTGCATTGCATTGTTATGTAAGGCATGGTATTGGGGAGAGGAAATAATAGTGAGAAGACACAGAGGGTGTTAAGGAGAATGGATCAGGGTAGGCATATGCTGGTTAGATCGTTGAAGTAAAGTTAATCGGTTACTGGTGCAAGAGGGGGAGGTGTCCTGAAAGGGTTTGGAATATAGTTAAGAAGAAAGAACTGAACTTGCCACGGAGCAGTAGCCCAACTGTGAGTGCTACATATTAAGTACGGTTAAGGTACATGTATTCAGTAACGAAAGATTTGTTGGATGATGATTTTATATGATAGGAATTTTTAACACTTGTAATAAATACCGTAGGCCTATCTCCTTTTCTACATTTCTGTTTACAGCATGTTCAGTTCTTTAAAATGCATGATGGAAATTATATTTACCCGTATTGCTACTCATTCTTAAAATTATTAAGTGTCCTAATTGTACCACTGTCAATACTAACTTACATATTTTACTAATTATTTCACAAAATACAGTCGCCGAACAGTTAGGCAATTCTGATTTTTACTAACCAAATTTGCAGCAGAACGAATGTATAACAGTATAGTATATTACATTAATTACTTTAAATTGGCTATGTAATTAAAATAATGTTACTAGTTTTATGGAACAACCAAAAGTCTTGCTTGTTATGAAATGTACGCAATCAAAGCTGTTATGTTTGGTTTATGTACTGCAGCCATGTTTACATATCCCCCCACAACTTGTCCTTATTTCTTACCTCAACAGCAAATAACGAGTCGCCTTTTAACTTCTGAGATATCGATATTTATGAACTAATGCTATTAGTTATAATATTACAATTATCACTAAACTTGTTTCTTCATCTGTAACAAAGACACAGGCCTCGGAAAATGTGTCTGTCTCCCATTTAAACACATGTTAATTTAAATTTCGCGCCAAATTTACTACCCTTCGCCACCTAGGTAGCGCTAGCGTCAATGTCTCGGACTTCTCCAATGCTAAGGTATAGGACGTGTCCGGTATTGTTCTCTACCGTATTTGCTTAGAGTCGTGAGACCGAGGTTTTTGTGAAACACTTTTTTTTTAAATTACTTAAACTACTAAATTAATAGTCACAGGATACCGAAGTTATATTTATTTAATCGATATTATGTCCAAACTGACAGTAAAATCATAAACATAAATTTATCTGTGGTAAAAAAATCGCCTTTTAAAACAATAATTTAAACTACTGTTGATGAAACATGAGAAAGAATGTGGAAAATAATCCGTGACACATATTGTAAAAGCATTGCAGAATTAAAAACTAATATATCTGGTTAATCTACACTACCTATACATAAACACGTATATTTCACTAGTCGAAATTTTATTAAGAACGATATGTGCTGTGCTATTGTATAATGAACTAACAAGAAAATTTAACAGTAAAATTCCGCATAAAAACATCGGAAATATGTATAAGAATATTTTGTGCAAATAGAGGTTTCAATACCAAAATATTACAGGATTTACTGTAGTGATGTAGAACGAATTTAATGTTACAGAATGTACAGAATAAATGCACTTATAAAATAAGAAAACTGCATTATTTTCTTTATGTACTATTAAAAACTAACAAATTTAAAGAACAAAAATTTTTTTGCACCAGGCGAGTTTTGATTACACAACTTTCGGATTAATGTGCCAGTACTTTACCCCTAAACTAACGAGACACTTACAAATATGAGTGGATAATTAATATAAAAAATGCATGTTGATAGTAAATATATAACATATTTTACACAAATCGTATATTTACGGTTTCATATTGCTAATAGCAATAATTTCCATCTTATTAGGCTTGATAAAATATTAATGCTGTACGTAAACTTCTTATACGGTACAATAAACACGCAATGCGAAATTTTTTGCTCACAAAGTTTGAATTTGACCATTTTAAATTAAGTAACTAATGCTTATTACTAAATCAATTTTCAGTGTAGACGTATAATAAGTTTTTAGTGTAAAATATCCATTATATTCCATAAGCGCGTATATAAAACAGACGTCGTCTTATATTGTAATGGTCCGCCATGTTAATTTTCGACTTAGCCCATCGTTAAACCTACTCTTGGTCCGGACTAAAAGTTAGACCGGACTAACGCACGATGATCCTCGGACTAGCGTTAGTCCGCGTCTATGAATAAGACCAAAATTAGTCCGACGATAATCCCGCAACAGTCCGAGTCAAAAATGACTATGAATAAGCTCCTTTTTAGCTTTGTTTAGGCGGGTTGTACCTTTTACAACTTCTACACCCAAAGGTGTAGTTGGGTGTAGTGGGTGTAGATGGCCAGAGACCAAAGGTGTAGGAAGTGCAGAAAGTCCGCCTGAATGCCTAGGTGTAGACGAGTGTGAATTGTTTTGTTTACTTTCTGTGTTAGTGACATGGCACTAAATTGTAAATATTGCGAAATATTTGAATGCAAGCAAAGAAAGATGCAGGTGATGAATCCGATGATAAACGTGCCCTTACAGCACCTACTTGAGCAAATCTGTATAGTGTTTTGATCGAATATCAAATTTTAATAAAATTTTTGGTCCTATAACCTTAATGTATAACCTTTATGCAGCTCATTTCATACGTCACGTCACACAACAGGCAGTTCTACTGGAGAAGGAATGTCAATTCTTAAATTAATTTTATTAGTTTTACGAGTTGGTATCATAATTAGGCTATATTCATTACAAGTAGTAACATAACCCAAAAATGTTACTAAAAATAGCAATACAAATAGAAATTTTTTTACACATCTCCCAGATGAAGCAGAATACAATTTTTACTATATTGCAGATGTTCTGTTTCAAAACTGGAAAGCCATCTTCTTAGGACAACACAGCTATTTGTAACATGTTTCGAAAATAGCGCCGAATCCTGTTTTACAACTTCTACACCCAAACTACTCCACTTCGCAGAGGTGGTGTAGAAGGTGCAGCACCCAGGTGTATAAGTTGTAGTTACACCCGCCGCCTGAACGCTTTGGTTGTAATAACCATAATGTCACTTTCGGTAAGAAAAACGCGATGTTGCAGTTTGGGTGTAGAAGTTGTAAACGTTGCAGTTAGGCGTAGACTGCCTAAACAAAGCTTTTGTAACTATTTGTACGCAATAATATTTCATTACAAAACACGTTGTTTGTTAATTATATATATTTTCTTTATAATTCCTTTTATACGTGTGCGAATATTGCGCGCGACCACAGAACAAACGATTTTTTTCCTTTAGAGGATGTGTTCAGTTCATCATACAAGTAGAGCGTTCTTTTCACTCGCAGATTTCTGCCACGGGAGTGTGACCGGATGTTCGAAACTGAGGAAGATCTCGTACTAAGATTCCGCACTTAGGAATTTCAACTCAAGAATACCATTCTGCCATAGTGAGATAAATATTTCAAAATTTAGTAAGTGAAATTCGTCAATTCGAAATAATCTCGTAACAACTCGAGAATCGACCCCGAGGGAAGGACAGTGAGGTGGGTGACGAATAAATTGATAAGGCAGGGTCAGACTGGTGAGGAGGAAAGGAACTATAGGCCTAGCATGATGATGAAGGAATTGGGATAGAAACCACTGAGGGACAGCAGGCTGGTAGTGTTGTATAGGACCATGAAGGGGGAGGTGGGTAGAGGAAGTTTGGCCTAGAAACTGAGGGAATTTTTAAGGGGGAAATAAAGTACCAGTAAGAAAATTAAATGGTGTGGAGGAGAATGAAGAGGGGCAGACAGTTGATGGTGAGAACAGCGAGGGCGTGGACTGCATTGAGGGAGGTGTTGGAGATTGTGAGTGGGGTTGGAAGGCTTAGGAAGGGACTGGAGGATTGGTGCTGTGGGGATGTGGAGGGGTCTGCTCACCACTGGGTGTTGGCCCTATTGCAAGTATAAAACTTGTCGTTGTACCAGGCCACAGACCAGGTGGAGTTGCACCTGGTCGCGGCAGGTGTTCGCAGAATGTGTCAGTGGCAGGTGTGCGCTGGTTGGTAATGGCAGATGTGCGATACTTGAGTGTGTGTGGCAGATCAGTGACAGTGGCAGGGCATGTGTGAACTTGACACCAACGTGTGACAGCTGCCATCCCGGCCATCTGCCAGTGCAGGACACATGCCTTTGCTGCCCCCTCCCTCTACCAGTGCATGAAGAAGGAGTCTGGAAGCAGTGGCCACAGCGGATGGAACAAGAGAGACGTTGTGTGCTTCGGGACTCTGATTCGTCCAGCAAGATTCGTAACATGCGTGTGCAACTATCCGGCCTAGTCTTTTACTTGGTTTTGCCTTTTGGAACTGGCGCACTTAAGGCCCTAGGGTATGGGGTGTGGACCGCCCCATAAGTATCCATGTAAGGTGTAGTTTTCTCCAGGTCCTCCCTGCTTTTCCCGATCCGCAGCTGTTTCGACTCGCCAGGTGAAAGAGGGGCACGCCGGCAATCAAGCCTCGTGTTCCCGGCTACACGCTTAACCGGATGGCGCCCAGAGCATTCCAACGTAGGTCCATTCCTACCTCACTCTCATCGGACACGGCGTCAACTTATTATTATTCATTTGTGATACACCTATAGGCCTGACAACACGATGAGCCTAATTTTTCAAAAGTGCTGTTGCAAGAAAAAGTGCAGTTGCTTGAAAAAGTGCTGGTACAGTACACATACACTTACTACCTTCTTGAAATTAAACACAAAAACCTTCCCCCCTTTTATTTTTGCAAAATGTCACCTATAGGTAGGTTCCAAAGTTTATGACAAGTTTGGTTGGAAGGACAACCAGATAATACTGATAATAAATAAAATAAGTTTGTGACAGATATGTAACTGGGGAAAGTATGTGTGCATGAATATGTTGAACAATATTTTGGTATACTGTTGTATTATTGACCTTGTCCCCCATGTTTCAAATTACAAATAAAAATGAATATTCATTTCCAGGTTTTTGGTCTTGTTGCATATGAAAGAAAAATTGAATAAGGACATTGTAAACTGTTCGCTATGAGAACCATACATTTACACGTCTAAAATTAAATGCTTTTGGTGTTAAATTACTGGGGGTGAAAACATCAGTAAGTGAAATTGAATCGTCGTCGAATGTACTACTCACAACAGAGCAGTTCTGCAATAAACATTAATCACAAGCCAAGAGTATTTAGTTTAAGTACTGACGTCGTCCCAAACACTAGGCCTGGGAAGTTAAGCCCGTCCTGACCGTGTCACAGTGTTTTCTCAGCGTGCTCCGGAACTCCTCCCCAACCCCTTGTACCACAATGCCAACAGTGCCAGTGAATGAGGTGTCGTGTGCCAGCGACATGTGTGAAAGTTTGAATCGCCGCCTCCATGTGACGTCACAACGCCCCACCACCACCAACCTCCCCGCTAATCAGACAGTGCTTATTAACGTAATATGAAACTAATATTAACAAACTGAGGACTGAGCTGCAGCCAGCAATCAATATGCCTTCAGCAAAAGCCATCTTAATATTAAGTTTTTCTAGTTTTATTCAGCCACGTGGTCACACATTTCAGGGTCAGTGTTTTGTTGTATGTTAATTTAAAGGAATGTTAATTAAGGAATTTGTCATCACCAGAAATTGTTATTATTTTTTATATGTCTCACCGCCACTTGAATTGTCTTTGTATTCACCTAAATTTCATTATCACTATCGTAACGGTACTTCAACGTACCTGCCGGCTAGGAGCACGCACGACGCCATTTTTGTCGCCCAGTTCATTGTAAGTCGGCCACGAGGTAGGACGTGCATCCCCGAGAGGGCTCTCGACTTTGTCTTTCACTGATAGTAACTGCAATAGGTAATTATATTCTCTCATCATCTTTTCGCCCTCTTCGTTTACCTCATGTTTTAGCTCGTGCGCTTATCGCCTATGCTCTTCAACTTAATTTCTCCGCATGCGCGACCGGGCAGAGGAATCTACATTTACAGCCGTCGGCCACCTCCGACAGAGTGTTACCAGGACTCTACTACAGAGACTCACCTTTATTGTGTACGAATTTAATTGAATCGGCCTACGTGCCAACTTAAAACACCGTTTAACGTGAGAGTGAAAGTGTATTTTCAATGTGTGCGTGAACACATGGCGACCACTGTAACATGCTACCTGTGTTGTTGCAAACTGAACTGGTGCTTTGCCCTCAGTTGCACTGGGGCGCTCTTTAAACTGTTTGTGAATCCAAATGGTTGGTTTCGTCGTGTTATGCAATGGGACTCTGTTTGGAAGCGTGCGGGAATGTTTTGCTGCCGGTCGGAACTCTTCGGCTGTCTTCGGCTCCATCCCCTCCCCTTCCCCCTTCCATGTTGCCTAGGCCAGCCCCCTAGCTCTCGACGTCAGTTGGATCCTGGTCGCCCTTCTGTGCTCTACTTTTCCGTTCGCGCTCGTCGGGGCCTCGTCGGCTGTTCCTCGATACGTTGGTGAGTTAGTTTTCTTTGGTCATGTTCATTGAAGTTTGTGCCTGGGCCTTCTGCCCTGTCTTTTCAGCTGCATGATTCCCCTGTCGCGAGTACAGTAACTGTACCGGGAGCCGACGGGGCGTCGACGGGTTGCTTTTCCTGTTTGACCTGCGTAAGCTTTAACCCTTTTGATTGCCGCTTTAGTTTTTTTTCTAATGAACTTAATGGCCCTTCTGGCACCTTTTATATCGAGTATTTGTAACTTAAAACAAATGTACAAGAACCCTGAGTTAAATAAACACTGTTGTGTATTGTTTGAATTTTTGCTTGTATTTATCAAATTCTAGTATTTTCCGTCACTCGGGATTTTAAACCCGTTGTTATGTGTGCCTTGATGGTATAAATTCTGCGCAACTCTGCTGGGGTTTGAATCCCGAGTGGATGCGCATGATTGGTTACGCCCCATTTGTTTGTCATTCTTGTGAAGGCATTCGTGTTTGTAATTTGGTAGTTAACATTTTGAAAGTATGGCTCACAATAACGGAAATAATAGTTTGGTGTATACTATGGGTTATTTGGAATAACTGGAGTATCTGCGCGAATCGGGTGAGGAGTTTGATAATAGTGAAAATGTGACAGCACTTAGATTTCGTGCTCTGTCGTACGTAAATCGTTTGCGTCAGGTTGAATATGCCTCCCTGGGTGGTCCGTCCGTTGAGGGTCCTGTTACAGCAACACAAACTATGCTTATTTCCCATTTATCCCGCATTCCCGTGCTCACTGTTATTGAGCCTGAGGGGGTGTTGCATTTCTTGGTGTCACTCGATCAGACTGCTGGGTTATTTCCGGGTGTTCCAGCATCCCAGTTTCTTACTTGTTTGTCAGCGAGCGTTTCAGGGTGTGTAGCGATTATGTTGGGCGAGGTTGCGCATGGTGAAGGGACGTATGACGCCTTTAAGACGAGGCTGTTAACTCATACAGGTTCTTCTACACTTTGGGCGGGTCTTAAGAGATGTTTCGTGGATCGTTTTCAAAGATGTGACGAAACTGTTTTAGGGTATGCACGAGCGATGAACATGTCTCGTTCTGAAGCTAAGCTAGTTGGCACTATACTTGGGCATCTTTCGCCCGAGGCCCGAAGACATAGGTTCATGCGTCCTGCTCCGGCAACGTACGACGACTTGCGTTCTTTGGCCTTGGAACTGCAACGAAAGCTAAATGTTGAGGCGGAGTTCTATCGGTCTGCTGTGCCCCCTTCTGTTGGCCTGTTTAGTCATGGGGATGTGAGTAGGAGTCAGTCTCGGCAGGGTGTGTCGTATGGGGCTACTGGCGCTGGCACAGTGCCTTTGGCTGGATTGTCTGCGCTCGGTGTTGCCCAAAAACGTCGGCAACCTGATGAGCAGTTTCCTTCGTCGCTGCCCCCTTTGACCCCTGAGCTCCAGGTGCAGTGTAAAAATTGCGCCGATTTGGGGCATCATGCCATGCGTTGCACTAAGCCTCGAGTTTCTCGGGAGCAGTTGCCTTGTTTTCACTGTGGCAAACTTGACCATTTTCGATTTTCTTGTCTGGGAAACTAAATGCCGCCATTCGTGATCGTGCAATGAAAGGGGGGCGTGAGACATTATTTTCCGCGCGGTCTGATTGTTTCGTGTCATTGGTTTGTCATGGATTGAGATGTGCTGCTTTGGTTGATACCGGGGCTTCGCACTCGTTTGTGCATAAAGTTTTTTTGGCCGAATTATTGACACTGCATCCTCATTTGTCATCACGTGTCGATCGCTCGGCGATCTTGTGAACTTGCGTCGCAAATGGCCACATGTTGAGCTGTGAGTGTGCAGTAGATCTGCACGTAAAAATTGATTTGTTCTCGTGGACATATCGATTTTGGGTCATGTCTGATTTGATTGCTGATGTAATTTTGGGGGTTGATTTTCTTACTCATGTTCGCGCGGTCGTTGATGTCGATGCTCATTGTCTGCATTTTAAATTTAGTCCTCAGTATTCCTGCCCCTTAATTTCACGCGTCAGTCGTTCTCCTACCCCATTAGGGTGTGTTGCCGAAGTTGAAGGTGCTCGTTCCCGGGCCCTGCAGGCCATTTTGATGGCATTTCAGGATGTCATTACACCTAAGATTGGGAAGTGTGACGTGCTCCCTTACCGTTTTTCTGTAACCGATGATGTGCCAGTTCGGTTGCCTTATTATACCTACAATCCACATAAGTTGGCTATTATGTGTAATATTGTGGATAAGTTGTTGCAAGAGGATGTAATATCGCCGTCCACCTCTGACTACGCGTCGCCCACCTTCCTAGTGAAGAAAGGGGGAGGGGCCGGGTACCGTCTTGTCACAGACATGGGTGCTGTGAATCAGAAAATTCATCTGGATCCCTTTCCTTCACCTACGGTTGACGCTGCATTGCAACATTTAGGTAAAGCGAGTGTTTTCTCTATAATTGACCTGAATTCGAGCTTTCACCACTGCCTTTTGCATCCTGATTGCCGCAAATATACCTCCTTTCGTAAACAATGGGCACAATATGAGTTGAAGCGTATCCCGACGGGCGCTTGTTTTGGGGCGCAAGCCTTGTCCCGTGTATTGGATTTTGTATTGTCTGATGTCAAATTTAAGTTTGTTTATAACTACATTGACGACATCATAGTGTACAGTGATACCTTTGAGGAACACCTTGAACATCTTCGTGAGGTGCTGAGTCGTTTGCGCAAGGCTGGTTTAACTGTCAACCCTAGTAAGGTGACGTGGGCTGCGTCCTCGATGAAATTTCTCGGTTATGTTGTCTCGGGAGGAAAATTGATCATGGACCCTAGTCGCGTGAGCCCAATCGTTAACTTCCCCCCCCCCTAAGTCTGTTAAAGGTGTGTCCCGTTTCATAGAGTTGTTAGGGTTTATGCACGGTTTATTCCGCTTTTTGCAGAACATGCTGCCCCTTTAAATGTCTTAAAACGTAAAAATGTCCCTTTTGTTTGGAGTGAGGAACAAGAACGCAGTTTTGTGGCCCTCAAAGCTGCTTTGGCTGGTGCTCTGGCGCTTGCTTTGGCCGATTTCGACCATAGGTTTGTGTTGCATGTTGATGCGTCAAGTGTTGCTTTAGGTGCCGCTCTCGGGCAGTGGTGCGATGGTAAGGTTTCATCGGTGGCCTTTGCCAGCCGTACCCTGACAGAGGCAGAACGTCATTTGAGTGCCTTTGAGAAGGAAGCTTTGGCTTGTGTGTGGGGCATGGGGAAGTTTGAGTCCTTCCTAAGCGCTGCCGAATTCGATTTGTTCACGGACAATCAGGCGGCGTCCTGGTTGTTGCGTCATGCAAATGATTTTGGGAAGCTTGGTCGATGGGCGTTTCGTTTATTGAAATTCAAGTTCGTAATTAAACACGTCTCTGGGGCTAGTAATGTGGTGGCGGACGCACTTTCCCGCATGTACTGCCCCGAAGACTATAAGTGTGACCCTGAGGACCTTTCCGCTCTTTGTAGTGCCTTCACCACTAGTTCTTCCTTTTATCAAAGACTGCAAGATGCTCAAGCCAGCGATCCTGTCTGCCGTGATATTGTGACGCGGTTGGCCCAAGGAGAAGAACTTTCTCTACTGAAGGATCGACGGCTTGGTGCATTATGTTGGGCGCCGTAACAAGTCGAAGAAATTGTTTGTTCCGTCTGCCTGTAGAGCAGAGCTGTTGAATTATTTTCATGCTTCTCCTTTCAGAGGACATTTGGGACGTGCGGGGACCTTGTTAAAATTGAGTTTGCATTTATTTTGGCCGGGTGTTTACCGGGATGTGAGAGGTTTTGTCCGCCATTGTGTGTAGTGTCAACGGGCGAAAGCTTCAAGCAATACTAAAATTGGTCTGTACTCGGTGGATCAGGCGGCATGTGCTTGGGAAACTATTCACTGCGATGTTTTTGGCCCTCTGACTCGGTCCTTGAAGGGAAATATGTATGTGTTAATTTTGATTGACACTTTTTCTAAATTTGTGTTTCTCATTGCGGTGCGTAATGTAAAAAGTGCTACTATTGTGCGGTCATTGGCAGAGCGTGTGTGGTCTTCCTTTGGACCTTCCGTTAATCTGGTGACGGATAATGCTCCTTATTTCTGTTCATCTGTTTTTAAGGACATATGTTTCAGATGGGCGCTCAATCACTACACCTCCAGTCCTTATTACCCATGTGGTAATATTGTTGAGAAGTTCAACAGGAACCTCAAGGTAACTTTATCAGCTTTGTACCATTCTCAACAGCGCGATTGGGATGTGGACTTGGACCTCATCAACATCGGCTTTAATTCTGCCACCCATGGAGCCACGAAGAATACTCCGGCTAAGGTTCTACTCGGAAGAGATTTGCTGCATCCCTTACTGAATGTGTGGGAAATTCCTTCTCCATTGTCACCCTTATCGGAGGCACAACGAGAACTTCTGAGTCACCAGACCTTGGGGAACCTTACCGAGGCACGCTGTAAAATCCAGGCTCGGGTCAATGCCCAGCGAGTAGCTGGAAATTATCAGGTGTGTCAAAGGATCTTTTGCCGTTCCTTCATTTTGCCGTCCCGAGCAAAGGATGTTTCAAGTAAGTTAATACTTCCTTACTCTGGGCCCTTTTTGATTGTTAAGATGTTGGGTCCTAACACTGTCTTACTGCAGGACCCTGTTTCGGAGCGAATATATCGGAAAGCGCATGTGTCTCACTTAAAATTGGCAATTGATGATGATGAGTGATTTTTGTTGCAGAGAGGCCCCCTTTGTAATCAGGCGACCCAGGTGAAGACTCGGTTGTTTGTGTTTTCGTATTGTTTGTGTTAGTGTTTTGGGATTTATGTTTGTGTGTGTGTGGCGCCTGTTAGTGGTGTTTTGTGGTTTCATGTTTTGTGATTGTCTTTCCTGTTTGTTTTCCCTTGTTGTTCCTGCAGGATTCTGTAATTAGTTGTGATGACTGACTCGACTATGACGCTTACTTTGGTTTGCAAACATTCTGGTCTTGCTGGTGCCAGTTGTTTGCGCACTTGGACCTGTTCTTGAGTCTGTTGAATTTGTTGTGGTGATGTGCCACAATTTGTTACGCTTATGCTGCACTGTGATTTGGGTAAATCTGTGTCCTGGTGACATTGGTTAGTAATGGTTACCCTTTCTTGTATTAAATAAGTTGTGCCATAATAATGAACCACACTGATATTGTAGTATTTATTTAAATTGATTGTAGTGTGGTATTTTATCTTATATTGTAGATTTTAACCCTAGCTTTCTAATGGTGTAACAAATAGTCAGTTTATTCGCTGTTGGTTGTGATGGTATAGTGTCAAGGGTTTTTCTTGTCAGTTATTGATGTTTGGATAAATTTATATTTGTTCAATCTTGCCCGGGCAGGATACAATATAGTGATGAAATTTGATGAAACTGTATTTGTCTTGTGTGGAGTCATGCACTATACTTATATTTTTATACGAAGATGTTACTTCTTGAATGTCCATGCGCTATTTATTTTATCATGTGTTTTTCAGGCGTAAGGTGCTATTTATGAATTAAGGGTTGTTTATTATTGATGTACTAATTATCCAGCTGGCTTTTGTGTTTTCAGGTTTATGTTCTTTTTTCTTTCTCTAACTTTGTTTCCGTTTTCCGTGCTTCCCTGATGCACTGGCTCGAGAGCTACCCTTCCCTCTTCATCCGCTTTCCTGGTCGGAACCCAGCGCCTTTCTTCTGGCGGCCTTCTGTCTACCTCCGTCTGCACGCTCCAGAGCCCATGTCTTCGCCCCCTCCCCCAGTACGGATCAGCCATTTGAAGTGTTTCTCCAAACGGACTTGGACTTTCCCGACCATCTAACAGCAAGCTTGTGTGCCATACTTATGGTATTGCAGGGGGGGGGTGAACTGGTGCTTTGCCCTCAGTTGCACTGGGGCGCTCTTTAAACTGTTTGTGAATCCAAATGGTTGGTTTCGTCGTGTTATGCAATGGGACTCTGTTTGGAAGCGTGCGGGAATGTTTTGCTGCCGGTCGGAACTCTTCGGCTGTCTTCGGCTCCATCCCCTCCACTTCCCCATTCCATGTTGCCTAGGCCGGCCGCCTAGCTCTCGACGTTAGTTGGATCCTGGTCGCCCTTCTGTGCTTTACCTTTCCGTTCGCGCTCGTCGGGGCTTCGTCGGCTGTTCCTCGATACGTTGGTGAGTTAGTTTTCTTTGGTCATGTTCATTGAAGTTTGTGCCTGGGCCTTCTGTCCTGTCTTTTCAGCTGCGTGATTTCCCTGTCGCGAGTACAGTAATTGTATCGGGAGCCGACGGGGCGTCGACGGGGCGTCGACTGGTTGCTTTTTCTGTTTAACCTGCGTGAGCTTTAACCCTTTTGATTGCCGCTTTAGTTTTTTTCTAATGAACTTAATGGCCCTACTGGCATCTTTTATATCGAGTATTTGTAACTTAAAAACAAATGTACAAGAACCCTGAGTTAAATAAACACCGTTGTGTATTGTTTGAATTTTTGTTTGTATTTATCAAATTCTAGTATTTTCCGTCACTCGGGATTTCAAACCCGTTGTTATGTGTGCCTTGATGGTACAAAATAAAACACAGCTAACCAAGTAAGTCTGTTGTGAATTAATTAATAACGTGTCAGAGCTGACTATCATTCTATTCCTAGGGCAAGGGGTTGTGCGGGTGACCCGAAAGAACCCACGTAGTGAGTTAGCTAGTTTTCTCTGAGTGCTTCCACGTTGTAGCCACCAACTACAGAATCATCCACCACTGCAGGAAGGAGAGGACCGCCAGCCGAACAAACTACGCCCTGAATCGACAACACACTGTCCTAGCCTGGCAAACTGCTAGGTGGCGCCCATTTTGCAATCCAGCACCATCTCCGCTTCATTTTACACCGGCACCCAATTTTAATAATCAACCAACTTCCTCACCAACCTAACTGAGCGGTGGCAGTACATATGAACTCTGAATTTATTAAGAAAACCATGGAGAGCATCCCAAATTAACTAAGCCTACAACATCATAGTTTTAATTCCTTTCAGGTAACGATTGAAGTTACACTAGTTTTCATTATGTACAATGAATACAAAAAAATAACCCTATTTCTCTTCCCCGCACAATATTTCAGAAATACATGCTTGTTTTCAATCGCTTATTTCTCATTGGCTGCGCGACAGTGACGTCACAGAAAATGCAAAGATGCCACATTGTGCTATCGTAATCTTACAATTCCGACACAATAGTGACTATGGTCGTTTCAAAACTAGGAATTTGCACATTCCGATACTCGCTATCTAGTCACACATTCCTCTAGAGGAAATATTCCGACAGTTTCAAAAATTGGGCCCCAGGGTGTCTATTCACTAACTTTTATGGTAACCGTAACTTGAGAGTTATGGCCAGTCACTTTACTCTTTTATGTGTCTTTTCTTTTTTTCAAATCGATGCTGTATAATATAAATGTTTCGTTGAGCTTTTAAGTTATGCGTCCCAAATAATCCATTATAATTAAAATCAGTGTGGTATACAAGCTAGGTTATATTTGAGAAAATTGCACATTAGTACAGTAACTTATGCCTAGGCCCTCTGAGAAAACACTTTGCAGTTGTTTTCATATTGCAACAGCTCAACATTTTTTTTTGTTTGAGGAAATGAATTATTTCTATCCAACTAATTACCCACAGAACTAACTTGAGCCAGCCATCACATTTCAATATACAGATGTCACAAAGGCACCCCTGCTTACAGTAAGTTATGTGTAAAAGTTAATACCAAATCAAATTTACACCCTCTGTAAAACAGCATTATCATGACTGTGTACACTATTTTTAATAATAATAATAACCTTGCAATTGGGCTGACGTCTGCAGACAACTACTTAACCTCTCAATCGTTTTCCCTCAACAAGTGCTTCGTGAACTTCCACACATACCTACCTGTCACCAAATCTTCCTGCAACACAATCCACTACCTAACTGTTCTAATTAATACAGACTGCCCTCCCTGCTTTGTCCTTCGCCAAGTTCTCTGAATTGAACCATTGTTTTTTACGTAGCTCTGTACACACCTTTAAATAAATTTGTATTTACGCTAACTTACCCCATCCCCCTCCATTCACCACCCTATATGTTCTGACCAGTCTCTCCACCTTTCTTCTTTACTTTAGGGAACGCCAACCCATCTCCATCATTAATGAAGGTCTGAAGTATCTTTCATTCTTTCCATCCTGCCCCACTCTTCTTCACCTTCCTTTCACCCACTGCGCTGTCCACCTCTGCGCCCCTTCCGGCTACTGTATCTCCTGCTCTACATAGGGGTCCCAGACCGCTGCTGCATATTTAAATATTGGTCTAACCATGGTGTTATATGCCTTTTCCATTACTTCAGGGTTAACTTCCTTCAGTACTCTACTCTACCAAACATTGATCTCCTTGAGGGGCACGTGCACATTGCTGCAGTGGAGGTTTAACGCTGCTGGCTGATCAGCAACCACAATGAGCTCCAGTGCACTTTATGTATAAACCATTGACTAAGCCTGCCGTACACTCATAACAGCTGTGGATCTTGGAATGAAATGTTAAGCTAAGCTGCTGTAATTGATTGCGGTATTGCTTTGTGATATATAATGGTGAGGGGAGAGGATGCGGTGTGTTCAGTGATCACAAAAAGTGTAAATATGTATCATGTATTAAAAAATTTCATTTACGTAGGCCTATCGTTTCTTAAAAGTTTTTCCCTTATGAGGCAATAAGTTAACAGGTTATTTTGAAAGGGAATGCAAGCCATAACCTTGGTAGAGTAAATGAATTTTACTGAAAGACTCAGAGTTAGTTCCATTAATGTACATATTATCCTATTGTTAGCTGGACTTATTTACGTATGCCTCCTAACACTTCACATGTGGTTATCAGATTTTGCCATCACTGAAACCACTTCAAGTCAGTGGTACAGTGCATGCAGGTGGCATGAACATCACCTGTACTGCTACACAGGGAACAGTGGGTATGGTAGTAACTGTACATAAACAATAGCAGACAGGTTGTAATGTAACAAATCTAATCATTATTGAGTGAAAGAAACAACACAGTGTTAATAAAATAAAGCAGGTATAATACGGGGTCAGATTGTGAGCATCCGTGACCTTTTTATTATTTATTATACATTTCGTACAACGTCAATATCGATTATAGTTTCTAAGATTTTGGAAGCCAATGTAGAAAAAACTTGAATAGAACAATCTTAGAGAAAAAGTTTTGCCATCTTTGTAAGCAAAATTTTTTCTAGATTAACACATTATTTAAGCACAATTTCTCCTGCTGCTATCAGATGTACAGAATTGCAACTACAGACATTTTCCCCATCATATGTCTCTCTTGGGAAAATATTTTTGTTCATAAAGTTAGCAACATTTGTTGTCGAAGAGTGTTCTGATCTGATAATTGCATAATTGTTTTGAGAAACGTGACATTTTTATTTTGTGCACCGATTTATACACCAGGCCTTCTTAAGGGCGTGGTCTACCGCAATTTTCATCGCCACTTTTAAATTTTTTTTTGTACCAGACATTTTTTTCTTATTTTAGACATAAAATATGGCTGAATTTGGCTCTAATAAAATATTTTTCTCTCATAGTTTTTGCGTAATGGCTTGTTAAAGTCATATTTTGCATGTTTCTGTTTTAACGATTACACTAAAACCAACTGTTATAACAAACGCAAAAAAATCACAGAAGTTAAGACATTGCAGGCTACAATGTTATGCTCATAAAATTGAAGAATAAAAACTATTTGCAATTTTTAAAAAATGGTGAAACTGAAAATAAAAATTTTAAAAATTTAATAATTTTTTTTAAAATACAAATAATTTTTATTCTTTAATTTTATATGAGCATGTCATTGTGGCCTGCAAAGTCTTTATCCAAGGTGATTTTTTTTAATTTGGTATATCAGTTGATATTAGTGTAGTCGTTAAAACGGAAACATGTAAAATATGATTTTAACAAGCCATTGCGCGAAAACTATGAGAGATAAACAAATTTCATAAGAGCCAAATGTATTCACATTTTGTGTCTAAAATAAGAAAAAAATATCTGGTACAAATAAAAAATAAAATAATGATGAAAATTGTGGTACCGCGCCCTTAACACGGAGATGAAAACAGCTTACACTATCTGACAAACCTTTTATATGTATAATCCATTACCTATAGTTCCATAGTAAGTTACACACCAAAAATGAAACAAATTCACAATAATCACCCTAGCTGACCCTACTGTATTGGTGGTGCAGTAAAAAGTGAGTTGGAGCAGTTATTGGATTTTCACATCACATCCTGAAGGTTACTAAGTTCAGTTTTTCAGGGTTATTGTAATTCATTCCAGGTGATGATTCCTCAATACAGGCCCTGGTTGATTCCATTACCCTTTCCCCAAGTGTACCTCTACTGAGTATGTGAAGCTATCCGAGGACACGTAGAACCTCAAAGTAAATTAAATACTATGTGGTTGACATGCTAACAAGAAAAGTTTCATTCAAACATTAATTTTATAAACAAGAATTTTCATTGATACAAATGTGTTTTTTTTTTGTGTGTGTAAGAAAATGTAGTATTACGCTACAACTCACAAAATACCACATTTGTACAACAAACAAGATTAGTTTCAATTTTCCAATGCCAACAACTTGAATGTAACCATTTCTTCATATGCAATCATGTAACGGTAATGTTCAGCCAATTTCAAAATACAGCAGAAAAGAACATTCTATAAATAAATGTAACTGCCAATTTTTTTTAATTACCAACTCTCTTTTCACAGTATTTATACATTGTTATATCTTCTGTACCAAAAAGGATGCATAGAAATGCCTGGGATGTTTCGGCATTCTAAATTGTAAAACATTAGAGAAAAAACTGTTTAAACAAAACAGTTTTCTGTAAAATCATCATAATATTTTTGTCGTAATACATAGTTAACATGTGACAAAGCAAATTAGTGCAGCTGTAAAACAGTTAACATATATTCAGAAGGTATCTGGGTTTGATTCCCAGTAAGGCCATTGGTTTTCCTACAGCACTTGAGTTATGCGCTGGGATAGAACTATGCAAATTCCTGTCCCATTTTCTGTTCATCTAAGCTTGTCTCAAATGACCACATAGTCCATATGTTAAGCACTACCTATGTATTGTTATTGCGAGTTAGTAATTTGTATTTATGACAAACTCTAATCCCATTGTCACAACACATGCAATAGGTAGTTAATAAAGACTTGCGCCAAATGTAGACATATGCACACACTAATATGTTAACAGTGAGCATGCTTCTGTCAATACTAATAGATGGGTGTTGGAACATTTTCGCAGCGGGTCATGAAGACAGATTACTTGGCTTAGCTATTGTGTGTGTTCCCAGTGCATTGTTTATTTAAAACACATTTCAGAGGAGGGTTGTTGGTTACTTTTAAGGAACACACACATTAAAGACACAAGTTTCAAGCTGTCCAACACAGCAACAAATAATTTTTCCACGAAGTTATCTCATAATCTAGTACTCAAATTTATAAGACATTATCCAAGTATTCTAAAATAAACTCTGCAGCTGATTTTTTTTTAACAATGGCAGGGTCAGCACATGAAGTCCTACAGTTCTAGTACTGGGACAAACATTGCACAGTCAAAACCTTACATGTATGTGCAATGTCAGACCAGGCAAGGATGTCACTCCTTTGCTTCTGAACCTTGAATATGTTTAAAACAGCTCCAGGTATGTGCATTTCACTTACATAAAATTATGCCAAATAGTTTGACAGTAACATCGAAAGGTGTGGAAAGGAGGAGGGAATGCATAATCACACACTGTAGTTTATTTTTTGTTCTGCAAGTATAGTCATGGGACCACAGAGAACATTTAGGGTAATGTTGTCAAGAGATTTTTATTTTCAGTATGATGTAGAAACTGCTGCTGTCAATTTTCAATAGTAAAATATACAAAATACAACAGCTGTAGAATATGTACAATTCTTGCAAAAAAAATAGCAGATATATTTTCACATTTCAATGAAACAAAAATATGCAATTGGAACTTCATTCTTTCTTGCAGACAATTTATATTGCAACTTGATACTATTCTTTCTTGTTATTGCACGTACCACATTCTGATCACAGTACACTATAAAATATTTTATTTCAAGTGTAAAAATGCTTATTAATATGCTATGCCCAGGCCTACATTGGTGTATGGTAGTAGGTTATTTTCGACAGTGAAAACATGACACAACATTAAATTATTTAAGAGCTCTTGGTATACAATATCGAAAACTTTAAGGAATGACTTGGTAGGTATACCTGTGACGTATTACATTGCTGTTTATAATTTGAAACTATTTAATTTGCTACAATAAGTTTGGCAGGCTATTTTTCGAGTTTGTAGCGTTTCAGGTATAATGAACTAAATGTAGACCTTCCCCTTAAAGTATCTAGTGTAAATATTTGAACTATGCAATTTACCAGACCATTACGGATTTATTTTCAAGATGCTAACTAATAAAACACTTGTGATTCTTCTGAACACGTATTTACATTTTCAATATCTGTTACGGAAATATTAACCAACGAAAAATACTAATGCAAAATCTAAAACTGTATAAGCAGTTACTGAAAATTAAATTTGCCCACTCAAACGAGACATGAAAACTTGACATTCATTCTTGCAGTACAGAACAAGACCTACCTACAAATCCGTACACGAAAGGAATGTTTTGACCATCTGTACAGAAAATATAGGTTTGTTAGTATTACAAGACAAAAAGTAAAAACGAGAAGATATATGTTACTGCGCAAACAGCACTCATGAATAAACTCTTTTAAAACTATGCTCTATGCGACAAAAATACGTTTTTACTACATAACATTGTACATATTCCAACAAAAACTTCGTTATTTATATATTCCACAACTCAAAATAGACAAATTTTACAGTTTCAACGTAAAATTTTATTAAATTCGCCGAGCTCGAGTAGTATGTTTTTTAACAACTCAGAACACATACACATAACCCAAAATATATGTTTTGGCGCGAGATAATTCACTGCCATGTGAAAGCAATTTCTGCATGTACAGTCAATGATCCGAGTGGCAGTGAGCAGTAATATGACGGTCGTCCTACAGTGTTGCCAAGTAACATGCCCGTAAAATTAAAGTCAGCTGAATTTGTTACGGGAAGTACTTAGAGAAACGCAAATTAAGGTAAGCGGCATTAAGTGATCCGTAACTTAAAGTTACTGGCCGTAACTTAAAGTTACTGGCCGTAACTAAGAAAAGTTAGTGAATAGACCCCCTGGAACACGCCGTTCTTTCAGTGCAAAACATTTGTGACATCAAATCATTTTCAACATAAGATAATTCATACACAGACATTATTAAAAAGTGAAAATAAAAGTCCGCGACGTTTGCTTAGTTATTCTTTCACTAGTCCTTCTTTTTTGGCCAAGAACTTAAAGTAGTTTAGTACTCACGAACCACTCGTCGTTACTAACCTTATCGACAGTGTAATAACAAACATTATTATCATGATAACAACTGTGTTTTAGCTATTTGTTGATCGAATTATATTATTTAATTGTCGGAGTGTCAATTCACTGCAGAAATAAGACAATAATAATGATTTACGTATTGTTTACATGTCACAGGTCGTCGCCATATTTGCACTCGGACAACCGCACTGTCTCTAGAGCCAGTGCAACGAAACTTGCCCGCGGTGCGCTCCCGGCGATTGCAAGTCACCATTGGAAAACGAAAAATGATTGCACTCGGTGAGTGCTGGTGGGGTCTGGAAGACGCAGCACTGGCCCGGTGCGCACCGAGTTCAGTCGAGTGCAGTCATTGGAATACGCTATAAAGCTGTTTTTTTTGTTTACAATTAACAAATGAGTGTTGCCCATATCCTCAGAGGATAAGGAAAGCCATGCTAAATAAACCAGCCTACTATTGACATCATTGTAGGCATTAGCCACATTAATTTTAATTAAGAATGGAAGTGCACAAATAATGAAATTGATATAACAGCTGGGTAAAGTAAAATTGTAAACAAAATTTATTTGAGCTTAAATTTAAATCGCTTGTGAACTACTACCTTTGGGCATTGGGACAACATTGCCTTCCACACTTTGGTTATAAATCGTAACACATCATCTTCGACTGCCACTTCACTGTATTTTAACGGTGTCCTTTAGAACTATGAAATAACGAGTAATTTAAAGTTTTTGAGCCAAATAACATTCCTTGAAGCCTCGTAACATACAGGCGCGAAGCACACTTGTCATTTTGAATTGTTCGCTAAATAAGACAAAGACAATGACTCAAACAGTGTTAAAATCACCCCAATATAACGAATTTCTTCTTGTAAATTCGATAAGTTATTTGCAAAACTCTATAAATTGTAGTAACCAAGAATGTCCAAAACGCGTATCAATAACAATGCATATAACATGTCAACTACATCAACAGTAAACAACCATGCGACCCACTCTAACCTTATTTAAGAGCCTCGACCATATACAATTAAATAGATGTTTGCAATATGTATGTCGCCATGTAGCGAGATCTATTCTTGCCTGCCTCTCTAGGCTACTATTCCCAAACCCCTCCTGAACCTTCCAACTCCTAACAGTTACCATATCATTCTGTAAAATATTCCTCTCGCCGACCTCACAAGCGTAGTATGTCTAACCAATTTGTTCTCTTCCACTACACTTGAACCTTCTCACTGGTGTTTACTCTCTCCCATACTCTCCCTTAGCTAGGTGGCAATTTAATCCTTCCCAACCTCCCTCTCTAGTCACAAGTATGAACATCCTGACCAAACTTTAATTTCTTCTTCTGTCTTTTAGGGTACTCCATCCCCTTTCCTTCAACATTACAGATGGCCTATATATTCCTTCATCCTCCCCATCATACCGCTGCCTTCTTCACCTATTATTCACCCATCCCGTTACCCTATTTGCACCTTTTTCCGTTCCCGCACCTCAAGTTTCATATATGTATCCTTCTCTGTGGCAACATATTCCAGCCTATACCATACCATACTATCAAGCAGTATGTATTTTCCTTCTCCTCCCAGTAACGAATTTCTACACAATTCATTAAATGCTATGTTTTGTTAATATTTGATTTGTGTTGATTGTAAACCAAAAAGTTCGGTAGGTACCTACTTTTTATTTATTTTATTTATTTAATAATCCACCTTTAGATCCCCTTGCAAGCAGTACACTTTGGGGATATAGGCTTAGTCAGCATTACATAATATATTTTATCCTGTCTCATTGCAGCTACCTATAACATAACAGTACAATTTATCTAAACTGCATAAATAAAGCCTATAGTAGTTGTAGTATGCTTTTATTTTATTGCTGTAGTGTGTGCAGCCATACACTGAAATAGGCATCACAATATGTTGTGGACTGCAGCAATTTAATACATATTTCATGTTAGGGAGGGTACGAATTTTCTCTTTTGATACATTAATCAGGTGTAGTTGTAACGGACTCGACAAACAAATACTACAACGATCAATATCCCAAAATATTTCTCACGATTCTCGTATAACCTACATTACAACATGCATCAGCTGACACTGTTTTGACTATAGATAAAATGGCCAACCGATTTCAAATAGGCTTCACCTTGGGGCCGATTAAATATCACTACTTGCGTTTTGCACCGACGCAGCGCAACGCAAGGAAATCTGCTCTGCACCTGCACCTCGAGTCATAGTTGAAATTAAATATACTCGAAAATGCAAAACGCAAGGGGTGGAGCCTATTCCGGCTCGGCGCAACTGCCTCCCCTCTTCAGCTTTCACAAGCCAATCAGAAAATTTTTAACATCTCTCTCACTGCCACATTGACGACAAAAACTGTCTGCACACCGCGTGTTTACATGCAGATATAGCTTCCATGTTGCAGTGAACATTTCTCCCACTAAACGTAATGTTTTGGTTATATATTTCGTAAAAAAGTTACGCGAGTTCTTCAATAGCCGCCGTCGTGGACGGTTCTGTGTTTTGGATCCTGTGTCGGGAATTCGGCACATTACGTGTTTGTGATGTCCTGGAAGTTTCTAGAGTTTGATAGTGCTTTCTGTTAATGGATATTGGTTATAATTATTGACTCGTTTCGTGTATTGATTGGAGTTATTGGCCGTGGGCGAAACCTAAAGGCCACTTTTCACGTAAAAAAAATATATATATATATATATTTCGTAACCTCAAATTGTGTAGTTTTCTTGTGCTTGTACGAGGATGTAAGAAGTGTAGTTTCATATCAAGTTATGAAGGAATATTGTCACAAAGTTTTTATTATGAATGTATATATATCGTAGTTGCGTTTTGAAGTTTTAAAAATTAATTTCTATAATGATAATGTCGTGGTTTTAGTGTAGTGAAAGCACGTGTTCATTTTTATTGAATGATATTGTTCGTGAATGATTAAGTACTATATTTATGGAGAGTAGCATTTTTGTAATACAATTGGAACACAGAGTGGTTTTCGTATGTAACCAGTTTTTACGTACTTCATGTTGCTAACAGAAAATAAAGTGCCTAAAGTGATAGACGTGTGACGCGATTAGAGCAAAAAATTATGTATACATTTTATATTTGTACTGGTATTAATTTGAGTGACCTAGTTTTGAAATTCACCCACAGATACACTTGCGTCGAGCCAATTGCTAGTCGCAGATTTTCAGGCACTTTGCGCCGTCACGTAACCACTTGCACCTGCGTATTTGTATATTTAATACCAAAGCAACACAAGTGCAAATTTTGCACTGCACCTCTCAAAAGCGATATTTAATCGGCCCTCTGAGAGCCTTGGAAACAGCTGCATCCGCCCCTTTATGTTTACTATATATCTCGCTGAGTAAAGTATACAATACTACTATTAACAGAAAATCGCAAAAATATTTTTATGTTTTTGGTTCAAACTAATGGTGTTTGTAGTGCATGCTGCTTATGTGAAGAAAGTTCTACCATCGAGTTAAATGTTTCAATTATTAAAATGGGTCTGGTACAATCTTACTTTTGTACGACAGAAAAAGGGTTAGGCGGGGTTACAACATTGTATTTTCGAGCTTCTTAACTGCACTAGACAACGATTTTATCAGTTCTTTGAATCTGTAACTAGGTATGCAGTACTGAAAATGTGTGTGTTCAAGGCATATCATTTCCAATGGTCAAAGTCACGATTATGTCTTTATAACGAGACAACGATTTTAGCAGTTCTTTGAATCTGTAACTATGCAGTACTGAAAATGTGTGTGTTCAAGGCATATCATTTCCAATGGTCAAATTCACGATTATGTTTTTATAAGTGAACAGTAGGCCTATTAAAAACAATAACTTCGTGTACCTTGGCCCATGGTTCATTGTGGGGTTAGTAGTTTACAGTTCAGTTTACAACAGTATACCCTCTCTTCCCCATTATAGTTCTGCTTGAACCTTGTTTCCCAATTGTGCCTACCCTCTTATACCTATCATCACCTTGAACATTCTCTTGCAGTTTGCCCCGTTTCAGCGTCTTCACCATTACTGATGGTCTGTATCTTTTCTCTCCCTCCCATCCATCGTATTCCTTGTCTACCAACTATTAAGAATAAATCTTTCTGTACACCCTCTTCATCTCTACTCTCAAGTATGGGTACCAAATTTCCACAGCATACACATTATAGGCCTATTTATCTCCATATTTGTGTACTGTAGTATCTTTTTTTCTTCTAATCCTTACTACAAAAATTAAAGTATATAATCTTTCAGCAATAAAAAGGCCCTTCATCTCATACCTAATATATTTTTTAGGGCATTGAAGAATTCAGAAGTGTCTAATGTACATGCAACAGGTACTTACGCAAAGGGATAATAATAGGTGAATTTACATTTCTTGTTATTTTTAAGTAACCAGTGCAAATTGTACAATGTAAGATGATCTCACACCAGTAGTAGAAGTCAAAACCAGAAATACTAATGCTAGACTTTAAATCACCCGCAATGGCTCATTGCACTGAAAGTACTAAAAATGCCTTTCACCCTAACTTACTTCAGATAACTGCTGCAAACAAACTGTGACCACATATTGTTACAGCCCAGAAATTACACAATATATATACAGATCAGAAAATACACTATGTTTAGTTTTTTTATTACATCACATTGTTAAGGTGTTTAGATGTATGGCAGTTGCAAATTTTTGAAGCAATAAATATATGTAATGATAACATTTTTTTAAGTTGAGTGAAGTTCAAAACTTAAACCTACTCTTTACTCCTAAACTACGGGGTGTCTGGTCAGTGTTAAGCCCCTGCCACATTGAACTTTAATCTGCAGTGCCGTGCCAGTGTGATTCTGGCTATCTGATTGGTCCACGTAACCATGAAGTCACTGCTGTTCTTCTTGCAATGCTGTGCTGTGTCGCCAATTCCAGACAAACTTTTAACTTTTTTGGCAACGGCAGGGGCGACACTCACCGGCAGGGAGCGGCAAGGTGATTGCTATTGGGTGACTGATGTACGTCACAAAACGAGAGCCAATGCCGTGACAGCTTGCGGAGAAAAAATGTAAACAAACAAAAATAAGCGACTACTCTGCCACCTATTGTGCGTAGAATGAACTGTACCCCAGCGGCAGTCACCTGCATTCATTGTGGCATACAAAGAGGAGAAAACCGGCCGGTTCTCCGTAGCAGCAGCGCGAGCGGCAAGTCACCAGCAGGTGGAAATTTTCGTTGTGGCAGGGCCTTTATACTCCTGGTATTACAGTCAGGCGTGATAAGAGGGTGTTGTGAGCATTGTTGCAACACACTCAGCAGGCCCTTGGAGATCAGGGAAGGGGGAGGGGGCACTAGAGCTCTTTGAGACTCAATACTTTGATTATTATATATCAACACATTGTGTGTTTATATTTTACTACAGCATAGGTATGTTTCTAACATGTAATCACAACATTAAATGGCTCATAACCTTGGAAAAATTAAAGGCCTCCTTCTTCGAACGGTTGAAACATGGATTGATAGGGTCCCGAGGTCACCATATCAACGGGGTCTGAGCAGACTCTTGACGGGCCTGGTTACAGTGGCAGACCTATTCATATTTTAGATCCTTTCAAGAAAATTGGTTGGTGGAGTGAAGGTTGTAAAGAAAAATTTGTCAAATAAGAAGAAAAATTTAAAAACAAAAACATACCTGACATATATAGGTATAAAAATGTATATATATTATTTTTAAATATCACATTAACATGAACATTTGATGCGGGTACACACACACACCTGCTGAAATCAGAGCTCCTCCTGCCTCAGAAGCAGATTTGCACCCCTGGAGCCGGTTTATTGTAAATTTCATTGGTCATAATTAGATCATTTACAACTTCTTTGTCAGATTGAAAAGCTAGTATGGAACCACTATAAATGAAATTAGTATTGTCAATTTTAATGAGCACTTTTAAAACTTAATATTGTCAGCTTTAATGAGCACTTTTAAAACAGACTTGTAAGAATAATAATTGAAAAAAAAAAATGTGTCTTATTAGTGTAATGAAATTTACATACAAAGTTCATTATGTACATTGCTACATTTTTTTCACTAACAAGTATTAGAAAGATACATGTCACCTGAAGTGGGGGAGTAAGGGAAACTTCAAAAGTGCTTGCTTCATTGACAGGGTCAATTAAATTAATTGTACAATGTTTTTGCATGTTAAATTTAAATTGTACTGTATTATTATATCATATTCCTTATTGTTTATGCAGACAGTATTCCACAGACAGCCTGTAGAATAAAAGCTTTTATCACTTATCATTTATACAGACAGCCTGTAGAATAAATGCTTTTAACACTTATCGTTTATGAAGACAGCATTCCACAGACAGCCTGTAGAATAAAAGCTTTTATCACCTATCATTTATGCAGACAGTATTCCAAAGACAGCTTGTAGAATAAAAGCTTTTATCACTTATCGTTTATACAGACAGTATTCCACAGACAGTCTGTAGAATAAAATTTTTTAACACTTATCATTTATGAAGACAGTATTCCACAGACAGCATGTAGAGTAAAATCATTTATCACTTTATGTTTATACAGACAGTATTCCACAGACAGCCTGTAGACTCTTGTCTTGTTATCTTGTAATACCTAATTTCATGTGTCTGAATAAATGAACACAAAATTATTGTATTTGATATAGTTATGTCAATTGGTGTAAATTATGGGTCCGCAAACAACACAGTGTTGGACATGTGAAGCAATAGGACTGAAATAGCCTTTGTTTTTTTGTTTATTGTGATTTATGAGAGTGATAATTAACCTTTTAGCAGAATTCATGTGTGTTATTACATATCACGCTGAGCAGATAGAGCTGAAGGAGCGAACAGCTGTACAATAAGAAGAACAGGCCAAAAATGATCTTTATTGTATATTGTTAATTCAAAACAATAAATCTGTAAAGATGAAAAGTAAACTAAAAAAAAGACTGAAAAAGCCCTGTATTAACTAATAATATTTGTAGCCAAAGTTTGTTGTAAAATTCTATAGAATGTTTTTAAAAAAATGTTTAGTCAGTATTCTAGCTATTTTTTAAAAATTAAAACTGTAGTTAATTATTACATATAAAAAGGATGTAATGTATAACTAACATTCATACCCATTCATTAAAATCTGCAAGACATTTACTGTACTGTACTGGATAGAAAAAAAGCAACCCTAGAAAACAGTTTTTGCCATTTTTTTAAACAAATATCTTGCAATGGTGTACTCTCATGAACATGTGTTAATGTTACATGATAACTGCTTCGTAAATACTTCACCAGAAACACATCACACTCACACACATAGCTCGCAAAGTTGCAAAACTATATTGCAAATTTCATCTATACAGACATTAAAATTTATGTAATTTCAATTGACGTTTACAAATTTATGTACCGTACCTTATTTTGAAATGTTCAGGTCAGTTTACGTATATTTATAGATATTTTTCTAGACAGCATATGTGGTGACAGAAATGAAACTGCTGCAATCTTACAATGTGCTAAGTTGGTCACAGAATCATCAGCATATCTGTATGTGCCAGAAATGTTACACTAGCAACATTGAAGAATGCAGCACATTGCATGTGCATGCCAGGAACATTAGTTACATTAGCAACATTGTAGTTGGGACCTTGCAGCATATTGCCTGTATACACCATGCCAGAAATGTCATACTGGCAATGTTGCAGATGGGATCTTGCACATGTTGCGTTCATGTGTCAGAAATGTACAACCAACAACATGCATATGTTGTGCTCTCAGTGCTAGAGATGTGCCGGCAACATAATGGTGACGTGTAGAGAACGTTACTTTGTAACATTGCATGCACCTTTTATGCACATGCTTAGAACATCACAACACGTGGCAATGTTAATACAATGTGAGAGTGTGGCATGCAGACAACATGCATGAAAAATCACTGTACAGTTAGGGTTGGGCTACTTTAAAACCAGTTTCAAGTTCACAGTCCAAATTATAAAATTTATGATCAGCGGCTTCTTGAATCTGTAACGTTTGCAGAATAATTATTAAAATCCTTAATTAAACCCACAGTGTGTGAAATATCAGGAGTCAGCAGTCTATGCTTTGGAAATCAGTGAGAGAGTAAAATTCCTGTTGAAGGAATCTATAAGATGAAGGGATTTGTAATGTTAGGAAGGATTTGGGAAGTTTTATTTATTTATGCTATCTTTGTACCCCATTCATGAGTATAATATACTCTGGAATGTAGGAGTAGGTAACTGCTTTTTGCTAGATTCCTTGCACGGCCCAATGTTTATGTGATTTTGTATTAGTTTTGGCGTCAAGACATAGTTAATTCAGAACGATAATTCTTCTGGGCTGCGAACACTCCTTTTATTTTCTTCCAGACTTCATGCCATAAAATTCCTTGATCACCCTCTTTCACACAGTAATTGTGTCAAGTCTTCAGGGTGTGACAAAGCACCTTACGTAAACCTACAAAACATCAGAACTTTTGGACAAGTTGTGTGTCTACAACACAACTAATGTGTTAAAATTTTTTTGATAGCAGGGTCAGGCTGGTGAGGAGGATAGGAACTTTAGGCTTAACACGATGATGATGGAATTGGGATAGAAACCGTTGAAGGACAGGAGGAGAGTGGAAAGACTGGTCAGGTTGTATAAGTTGATTAGCCGTGAGGGGGGGGGTGGCTGAAATAGCCTTTGTTTCTTTGTTGTGAATAATGACAGTGTGAATTTCACCTTTCAGCATAATGTACATGCATTATTACTTATCACGCTGAGCAAATATAGCTGAAGGAGCCAACAAATATTCAGCATAGTAGCTTTTTACGTTATATGTAAAGTCAGATAAAAAATTATTGCCAACCTTATGTTTCTTTTCTAAGCAGGAATTGCTAATGTTAGGCTATCCATTATTCAATACTGAGTTATTGTCTTTTTTTTCTAAGTAGACCATAACTTACCAAGAGTGCTGTACAATAAGAGGTACAGGCCTAAAAATTACGTGTATGAACACTATGTCGTTTAATGCACTGCAACAAATCTACAAGATGAAAAGTAAATATAATAACACAAACTAAAAAAATCTAGTACTAAGAAATAATGTGTGTTGCCATGGTTTGTTGTAAAATTATAGATACAATATTTTAAAAAATCTTCTCAGTATAGTATCAGTTTTTTAATGTAAAACCTGTAGTAAATTATCATAGTAAAAATGATGTAATACCTAAATTAACATCCATACCCTTTCATTAAAATTAGCAAGAAGTTCACAGTATAAAAAAAAAGCAACTCATAGAAAACAATTTTTGCCATTACATTTTTTTATCAAATATTTTGCAATGGTGTAATCTCTTGAATGTGTGTTAAGGTTATACAATTACTAAATTATAAGTAGTTCACCAGAAACACATAACACTAGCGCACACAGCTCACAAAGTTGCAGAAATTATTTTCTAGATATTCACACATATTGACATAAAATTAATGTTATTTCAATTGATGTTTACAAGTTTATGTACCATGCCTTCTTTTTAAGTGTCATGTTCAGTTTAGGCATTGTATTTATAGATATTTTCCTAGACAGCATAGGTTGTGACCAAAATGAAACTGCTGCAATCTTACAATGTGCTAAGTTGGTGACAGAATCAACATATCTGTACTTGCCAGAAATGTTACACCAGCAATGTTGAAGATGTACCCTTGCAGTTGAGATCTTGTAGCATATTGACAGTACATGCCATGCCAGAAATGTCACACTGGCAATGTTGCATACATGTGCCAGAAATGTCCAACCAACAACATGCTCGTGTGCTCTCAGTGCTAGAGATGTGCCAGCAACATGCTAGTGACATGCAGAGTACGTTACTTTGTAGGATTGTCTGCACCCGTTCTGCATGTATACTTTAACATATAGTCTGTCTCATATAA
This sequence comes from Medauroidea extradentata, assembly GCA_003012365.1. Taxonomy (NCBI): domain Eukaryota; kingdom Metazoa; phylum Arthropoda; class Insecta; order Phasmatodea; family Phasmatidae; genus Medauroidea; species Medauroidea extradentata. The sequence goes on along the minus strand of PNEQ01099320.1, from coordinate 10,907 downwards.
GAATTCCACTTTTTGGCATTTGTGCTTGCATTTACTTTTTTAGTTGTTTTCGTGAAATAAGCTGTGTTTTCCTCTGCCACAAGTAACTTTTGCACAAACACACTTAGCTGGGTTTCAAACTGTGAAATTTATCAAAATTAAAAGTTATTTCCTGCAGAAATTGGTACACACGATAGCCTTCGAAGTCGTCAAAAAATGGAAATCTTTCGTGAAACAGACTATAGCATGTTCTGACAATGTCAATACAATGTGAGAGTGTGGTGTGCAGACAACATACATGAAAATTTTCTATGCTATTACTGTTGGGTTATTTAAAAACCGGTTTCAAGTTCACAGACCAAAATATAAAATTTGTAATCAGTAACTTCTGGAAATGGTAACATTTGCAAAATAATCATTATAATCCTTAAACTGATATATATATATATTATTATGGTAGAATAATATTTTACAATCCATAGTGCATGAAATATTAGGGGTAGGCAGTCAATGCTTTGGAAATCAATGAGAGAGTGTAATTTCTGCTGAAGAATTTGGTAAGATGAAGGGGTTTGTAAAGTTAGAAAGGGTTTTGGGAAGGAACTGCTATTTTCTACATTACTTGAGTGGCCTCATGTTTATAAGGTTTTGTATTAATGGTGGGATCAAGGCATAGTTACTTTAAAAAGATCATTCTATTGGGCTGCAACAACTCCTATTTTCTTCAAGACTTCATGCCATAAATTTCATTGATCAACCTCTTTAACACTGTAGTCGTGTTGAATCTTCAGGGAGTGACAAAGCAACTTACGTAAACCCACAAAACATCTGAACGTTTGAACATGCTATGTATCTGCAATATAAATAGTGTGTTAAAATGTATTACAGCAGGGTTAGGCTGGTGAGGAGGAAAGGGACTTTAGGCCTAGGATGATAATGGAGGATTGGGATGGAAACTGTTGAGGGACAGGAGGAAGAAGGACTGGTTAGGTTGTATAAGGCAATGTATTGGGGGGGGGGGTGGATATGGAGTGGTTTGGCCTGCAAGCTAAGCAAGGTAACTTTTCTGTACAAGGGAAATAACAGTGAAAAAGATTAAGAGAGTATGGATGAGAATGGGAGAGGGGTAGACAGTCAATGCTGGTGAGAACAGTGAGGAAGTGGAATGTTCTGAGGGAGTGAAGCGTTCTGCAGGAAGAGTTGGTGACTGTGAGGGTTTTTGGAAGGATTAGGAAGGAACTGGAGGATTGGTGCTGTGTGGCTGGGGAGGAGTCTGCCAAAAACTGTGTGTTAGCACAATTGAAAGAGTAAAACTTATTATTAGACAGTCTGTCACAATAACCCTTTTAGCCATATTAATTTGTATACTGATTAAGTAATCTAAAACATATGTAAAATGGGTATATCCTTTTGTGCTAACCTACTCTCTAGATATTGACAGGCCTATTGTCTACAAAATAATGCCTCTGTACACATGTACGACGTAGATACACGCCTTTAAGTAAATACTAAAAGATAATACTAAGTTTTAATGCAGAATATTTTATCCAGTTAGGAACTGATACAGGCCTTTCAGTATATACTAAAAGATACTACAAAGTTTTAATGCAGAATATTTTTATTTCGTTAGGAACTAAGTATTTTAATAGGCTTCCAAATCAAAACTTTAACATCTTTGTAAATTGTGACAAAGAAACTGATGCAGATTTCCTAAGTGGATTGGGAGTAATTTTTATTTTGTAACATAATTTTTATGACGTTTGTAGTAACATATTGTGGTGTTCTTATACTAAATAATGTAATCAATGTGTTTGATGAATTTTTCTATGCTCGCTGGACATGCATTAATTCAACAATAGTTCCGGCATCTTGTATACAAGACAGTGTGATTAAAGATGGCTTCTCGGAAAGTTGTGTAATTTGTCTCGGTCCTCCGGTGTGTTGTATTATGTTTGATGAATTCTTCTATGCTCGCCGGCCGTGCATTAATTCAACAATAGTTCCGGCATCTTGTAAACAAGACAGTGTGATTAAAGATGGCTTCTCGGAAAGTTGTGTAATTTGTCTCGGTTCTCCGGTGTGTTGTATTTTTTTTTTTTGGTTGAACAGAACATTTTGGTCCTTTCTCGGGCCGGATAAACTCGTACATGTTATTTAGCGATAAAGTACATGTGAAACTCTCGGCTAAGTGTTTGTCGTAAATATTCACAACGTTCGTGGGTTGCGTAAATAAACTGTTTTGATGAACGTTTTCGATCGGCATCGGCGGGAGAAATGGATTGTCAAGTTTCGTCTATGTGGAAGATTGTTTGTGTGGATGGATGGTATTTTAGTTGTTTGTTTCGATTTTGAGTGTTCTTTTGTCTTACTGTTGGTAAGTTAAACGAACTTAGATTATTCCTTGATCAGCTGAATAATGTTGATAGTGCAGTAAATGCTTCAGCTGCACAATTTCTGCAGAATGAGCCCCTACCAGACGATTTTGATGAATCCTTGTTTTTTGAAAAGCAAAACAACTGTTTGTTAGTAGTTTCCGATATTAGGTCTGCACTCAGTCCTGCCCTCACAGAACATGATCAATGTCAACCCACTGCTTTTTTTTCTACTATGAACATTAATTTGCCCAAATTAAATCTCCCCACATTCACAGGCCAATGGGAAGACTAGCCTACATTCTCCCAGTTGTATCAAGCAACAATACATGATAACCGTGCCTTATCTGACGTAGAAAAATGTCAGAATCTTGTTAGCATTTTGAAAGGTGATGCTGCCCATTTAGTCCAGAACCTACCAACCACTAGTGAAAATTATAATATTGCATGGGGATTGTTGTTGTCACAATATCATAATAAAAGAAAGCTTACCACTCTTTATATAAATAGGATCCTTGAGTTGGGTGCTGCAAGTTTCTTCAATCATAAGTCAATACACAGTTTTGTCCATACCTTCAATGATAATTCGAGGGCATTGGAAGCATTGGGTTACAAAATCACTGAAAATAACCCTGTCCTGTCAACTATTTTGTGGAAAAAAATTGGATCAAGGATTGCATCTATGGTTTGAGAAATCTCGTATCCAAGCCCAGGATGTCCTCCCAGAAGTTTCTGAGCTGGTGGAATTTTTGCAGTCTGAAGCATCAACTATTGATAGTGCCCAAGATGTGGGAACAAAGTTTGTTACCACAAAAACTGAAATGATTTCTTCAAACACCTAAAAATTGACAAATACAAATACACAGTACCAAAGGGCTGTTTTTATGTCAAACTCTGAATCAAAATTCAGGAAACCTTGTATAATGTGTTAACAAACAACTCATTCTATATATTCATGTCCAGACTTTGTTCAAGCCACTCCATCAGACAGGGATGCTTTGTGAGGGACAAGAGACTCTGTTTCAATTGTTTAGGCACTTCCCACAGGTTGGCATCTTGCTCTTCCACCAGTACCTGCATGAATTGTAAATGCCGACATCATACCCTGCTGCACCCAAATCACGACCCTAATAACACACCTGGTGACTCACAAATACCTAATACTAGTCAAGATGATCAGTTTGTTGGTGTGTCTGCGCATAAGTATAAAACCTCAGTATTGTTGGCTACCGCTTTGATTAAGGTGTATGGTGCTGATGGCAAACCACCCATAATGTGGTGCCTACTTGATAGTGCTGCACAAGCATCATTTATATCTCACTCAGCAGCTCAGCTTCTATTCCTTCCTTACAACAAGATTTCTGAGAATGTTATTGGCCTTTCAAACAACAGTGTGCGCCTCAAGAGCTCTTTAACTTGCGAAATTCAATCAGTCGTGGACCCGTCATTTGCCTTCAACATTCTTTTTTGGTTGTTTCCAAAATCACAAACTCGTTGCCTCGGTCACCCTTGGATCCATGTGTTAAGACAAGGCTAGGCTCTATTCCCTTGGCTGATCCATTTTTTGACAAACCAGCACAGATTGACATATTGTTGGGTGCTGATATGTATGCTAAAATTTGCCTGAGTGGACGTTTGGAACTTGGCAATCATTTGTCCGTTGTGCTGGAGTCCAAATTAGGATGGTTTATTCTTGGGGAGTGTCCAGAGGCTTCTCCCAATCCTCCGGATTCAAGTTCAGAGTTGGTATCAATGTTTGTTGGTATGAATGATTCTCTCGATACTGCATTGAAAGTCTTTTGGGAAATCGAGGAACCACCATCTGTTAGTACTTAACAACCAGAAGATGATTATTGTGAAAATCATTTCTTGACTACGCATTGCAGTGACAATTCAGATAGATATACAGTATGTTTGCCCTTCAAGGAACAAGGCCCACGTATTGGAGGTTCACGGGTGTGTGCGGAACTTCGTTTCCGTGCCCTTGAGCGGAAGGTAGCACTTCAACCAGAACTCAAGGCACTTTACATTGAATTCATGACTGACTACATGGACTCAGGTCACATGGAACCATATGACAATGCCCCACAAACTGTACATGAAACAGGGTCATCAGTCACTGAGTGTTTTATACCCCATCACTGTGTTCTGAAGTCTTCAAATGCCACAACCAAACTCAGAGTTGTTTTTGATGGTAGTTCGAAAACTGATAATGGAGTGTCATTGAATGATTGTCTTCTTTCTGGTCCCAAACTTCAGACGAGCATTACCGATGTTATTCTGCGATATCGACTTTATGGAATTGTATTCTTGTGTGACATCAAGCAGATGTACAGACAAATATTGATCCACGAAAATGATCGTCCATTTCAACTCATCCTATGGCGGCAAGATCCTAAGCTACCCATATCTGTGTATCAGTTAAATACAGTCACCTATGGTCTGTCTCCCTCGCATTTTTTAGCCATCCGCACCCTCCAGCAGCTGGCCATTGGTGAGGGACATCGCTATCCGCTTGCGGCAAATGTCCTTTTACATCATATCTTTGTGGATGATATTATCACTGGAGCATCAACACTTGAAGAAGCTACTCTGCTGTGGGACCAGTTAGTGGATCTACTGTGCTGTGGAGGATTCGAACTTTGGAAGTGGTGTAGTAATCATCCATATGTGTTGGACTCTGTACCCATCACTCATCGTGAACAACCTAAAGCTGTAGAGCGTACAGGTGGGTCTGTGGTAAACATTCTTGGATTGCAGTGGAACCCTGAGGCTGATACTTTTTCCTACAATTTGACTATCAATCAGGGCAAAGCTACCAAACACTTTGTGCTATCTCAAATTGCTGGTATTTATGACCCGTTGAGCTGGCTCTCCCCCATGGTTGTGTGGGCTAAGATATTAATTCAGCTTCTTTGGACTGAAGGGTTAGGTTGGGATGATCCCTTACCCCCACATCTTGCAAAGAGATGGCAGCAATTCGTGAATGGTCTACCTGAGGTGCAATCTCTTCAACTTGCACGCTTTGTTTGCTCAGATGTGACACAGTTGAGCTGCACGGTTTCGCTGATGCTTCGGAACAAGCCTATGCAGCGGTTGTCTATTTGCGAGCTGTGGACACCAAAGGAAACGTGACTGTGAGCCTCATCATCGCTAAGTCACGAGTTGTTCCCTTGAAACAAATTTCTCTCCCCAGGTTAGAACTCTGTGGTGCTCATTTACTGGCAAAATTGCTTCGCTATTGTCACACTTTCTTAACACAATATGTAACAGTTTCTTCTACACATGCATGGTCTGATTCAAACGTGACCCTAGCTTGGATCCGAACACCTTCCTATAAACTAAAAACCTTTGTAGCGAATCGTGTTGCCCAGATTCATGAATGTGTACCCCCCTCAATTCTGGAAGCATGTGCCCTCTACACACAACCCAGCAGACTGTGCTTCGCTTGGCATACTGCCTCAGTTACTTAGTTCTCATAACCTGTGGTGGCATGGACCTCATTGGCTACGATTGCCTCTCATTGAATTGCCATTATCAAGTGATTGTCCCTTAATGCACGATGTCCCGGAGCTCAAATCGTCTCAATTGACTTTAGTGGCAACTCATGATAACCCAGTAACCCTGCAGTTGTTTCAGCGAGTGTCTTCCTGGATTAGGCTTATCCACATTGTGGCATATGTGAAGCGCTTCATTCAGCGTGCAAGAAGACAGACATATTTTAGCTGAACAATTTCATCTCAGGAAATGGAGCAAGCAAAAATCATAATTTGCAAATGTATCCAGCATGAATGCTTTGCAAAAGATTTGAATTGGATCCAAAAGCAGGAACCCTATTCTACAAGACTACAACGATTGGCACCGTTCTTGGATGAACATGGGGTGATCAGGGCAGGTGGATGACACACTCATGCTGACATAGGCTACTCTTCCAAGTATCCGAGTTTGCTTCCTAAGAGTCACCCAGCTGTAGCTACCCTAGTCGACTATTTTCATTTGAAATATCTCCATGCTGCACCACAACTTTTGCAATCTTTACTATCTCAAACATTTTGGATCATTTCAGCCCGATCCCTCATCAGGTGCAGGGTTTTTAAATGTGTGCGATGTTTTCGTTACCGACCTACAAACAATTCCCCCTTGATGGGTGATTTACCCTCAGCAAGAGTATGTCCATCCAGACCCTTCTTCAACACGGGAATGGATTATGCAGGACCCATTCCTATTCGCTCAAATCGTTTACGTTGGTCTCCCTTGCAGAAGGCATACTTTTGTATATTTATTTGCCTTGCCACGAAAGCTGTACATATAGAAGTTACCACTGACTTAACTACTGATAGTTTTTTGGCGGCCCTGACAAGGTCTGTGTCTAGGAGAGGTTTGTGCTCTGACTTGTACTCTGATTGTGGCACAAATTTTGTTGGTGCTTATCGGCAGCTAAACAAAGTCTTCACATGTTTGATACAGTCTCCTGAGTTGAAAAATTTCGGCTTGACTCATTCAATAAGATTCCATTTTATACCTCCAGCCAGTCCTCACCAAGGGGGATTGTGGGATGTAGCGGTTAAATCAGCTAAGTTTCATCTCCGTAGGGTTATTGGTGAACAAATTCTAGTTTTGGAAGAACTGATTACCCTGTGTACCAGAGTTGAAGCGATTCTGAACTCCAGACTTCTTACACCAACTTCAGCGGACCCGTCCGACTTAACTGCCCTAACACCTGGCAACTTCCTCGTTGGTGGCCCCATTGTGGCAGTGCCGGAGCCTGTAGGAATCGAAGAAAGTATCTGTCTCACCAGGCGTTGGAAGATGGTGTGCACCATGTCTATCCAGTTTTGGAACCGGTGGCATCGTGAGTACCTGCAGCAGCTACAACCTCTCAGCAAGTGGTGCACTAAACAACCCGGACTGACTCCAGGAGATCTTGTACTTGTAGGTGAGGACCGTGCTCCTCCTCAGTGTTGGTGCTTGGCAAGAATAACTAAGGTGCATCCTGGGTCGGATGGAGTTGTGAGAGTTGCAGATGTGCAGACTCCTAAGGGATTATTCACATGTTCGGTGCGCAAACTTTATCGTCTTCCTATCTATCAATAAGTAAACATTGAAGTTTGTGTTTTAATTTGTGTAGTGATGTTGAACTCTGGCCGAAGGTGATAATCATTAGTATAGCTGGCTAGATCCTTTCTTCAGTGACTCGTTTTCAAAATTTGACATTTTATGTACTTTTGAGACCGCATATTCTGTCTCGGTGGGCGGTACGTTTGACGGATTCTTCTATGCTCGCCGGACGTGCATTAATTCAACAATAGTTCCGGCATCTTGTAAACAAGACAGTGTGATTAAAGATGGCTTCTCGGAAAGTTGTGTAATTTGTCTCAGTCCTCCGGTGTGTTGTATTTTTTTTTTTTTTTGGTTGAACAGAACACAATGATAATATAAAAAGTTGCTGGTCTCGTGCGATGTTTATTACCTATATTTACATACTTCGCATCTGCTAGGGATGAATCAGAAAGGACATGGTGAAGCACACATTCACAGTCAAAATTTGTTTGACAGTTACTGCCTACAGTCGTGACGTCCTATTTAATATGTAAAGCGAATAATAGTTGGATGTGGCAAGGATCTTGATCACATTTATTTGAAATGACAGTTTCTTGATAATTAAATTGATTCACCGTACATAATTCCACAGATAATTTTGTAGCACAATTACACTTTTAACACAAATCAATTCAATTCACATTTTACACTTCAAGCTGTTAAGAAAATTCTTCATACATATCTTATTTCGTTTTGCCATAACAATATTTATTTTCTTTCTCCAGCTCTACAGACAGTATTGTAAATAAAGTTGTGCATTATGGGTACGCAGAAAATTTACAGCTTTCCGCGACCGTGTGAATCGCTAGGTCGAAAATCCGCTCTGTCTGCTCAGTCTGTTCGGCGTTGTCTGCGACAGTGTGAATCCACCTTAACTGTATGACCATGCCTGAGAGCCTTGGAAAATAGCTGCTTCTGCCCCTCTTTGTTTACAATAGGTGTGTTTTACTCGCCTTGACCTGGCTTCTCTTTGTGCTCTTTCAGCTCCCGGGGCTCTCCTAGGCGTTTTACTTACCGGAAACAATATGGAGGGAGTCTGTTTTACTCGCCAGGTCAAGCGCCTCCAGGTCAAGTAGGTCGTGCTCCCGCCACTCCACCTCGCGAGGTAGAGTTGTGAGGGCAAATCGTCTGCTAGACGTTTTCACACCAGTCTGATACATCGTGGTCTGTTAACGTTCGTAGTGATATGAATGAGAATAACTTATTATTCCAAACAACGTTGGAAAATGATGGAATTAATATAGCTGATGATGAAGAAATTGTGTTATTTACAGCAGAATGTAATTATTTATTTCGTACATGATGATTCTTCATTCTCTATTATATTCCCGATAACTTGTACTAGTTCGGTCATCACGAAAAGAAATGCATGCACAAACTGAAGCGTTTTTCTTCGTCCTTTAAGAGTACAACTCCCTCTGACCTGGGTCAACATTATTCCAACTCCACCAACTCCAGGGAGACGCGAGAGGTGCTAGGTCAAGCGCGAGTAAAACAAACCTTATATATCTCGTTGGTCTGCTAGTTCATCCGTTTTTACAATACAATCCAGCGAGGCGTTTTACGCGCTACTCCGAGAGTTGTCAACTCTTTTTGCTGGCTTGACCCAGGTTTACTTGACCCAACTCTTACAACTCTTGAGAGAGGCCTAGTAAAACATGCTTTATTTTGTATTTTGATTATTCTGTAAATATCTGTATTATTTAATTTGTAAAATTGTTCGTATATCATTTGTGTGTATATACATGTATATAATGACTGACAAGTTCTATAGCATGTAAATGCTCAAAATGAACAATAAATTGATTGATTGCGTGATTTCCCAACAAATTGAATACTTCTAGCCCACTGTCTATGAAGGTAGAGGTCTTGACACTGAGGAATAAAATGTGACTCCTTCTTGTCGCCTAGCGCAAGTAGTAATTTGGTGGAAGATTAGTCTTGTTTTTGTATTTGGCTTAACTTAAAATGTGAAATTGTTACCGGAATTGCGAGTATTATATCGAAGAATAAAATGGGGACGTAATTTTGTATTGGGACACATTATTTTACAACAATAAAATTTAATTTTTCAATCTTTTACATGGAGATGCACATTGCAACGATTCTAAAATTTTGTAGGGCACGAGTTTTTGTTCGAATGTGTTCACTTCTTCACTAAAACAATAATACACAATATATTTCTTCAGACTACTTTTATAAACAGTTCCACACATGCCAATACATTTATGGACATGGAACTTGTATATACTATATCAGCTTACCTTATTAACATTATTTTATGTAAATAATTGCAACAATGTTAAAACGCGAGAGGTAAACAAGACAAATCTTCCACCAAATTACTACTAGCGCTCGGCGACATGAAGGGGCCACTTTCTCTTGCTGGAGGGCGATTAAATATCGCTTTTGAGAGGTGCAGCGCAAAATTTGCACTTGCGCTGTGTTGCTTTGGTATTAAATATACAATTACGCAGGTGCAAGTGGTCACGTGACGGCGCAAAGTGCCTGAAAATCTGCGACTAGCAAATGGCTCGACGCAAGTAAGGTTACTTCTACTACAGGTTAGAAAGAAAATGTGTTTTCTTATGGGAGAGTTTGGCACAGGGAAAATTTCTGCCGCTAGGTGCGCTGAAGTCGCATGTGGGGACAGATTAACATTGCGGTATATGGAAGTATTACTTATTTTTGTCCATAAAATATTGTGCTTATATAATTTTGCGGTATAAATTTACAGGTTTAAACTTATCATCTTTTGCGTTTATTTGAAGCTAAAAATAATGTCTTCGAGATGATTTTACGAATGTATTCAGTGGAAATTTAAGTGCTCGTGCTCGTGTTTGTTTACAAGTTCGTATTGTCAGAAGAAGACAAGTTATTTAATTTTGAGGAATAGGAACTCGTAGGTAAGTGTTGAGCTCAGTTGAGTTGTATTTAGTAACCTAATAAGAAATTAGGTGTTTGATGTGTGATTATATGTTTTGTGTAAAATAGTTTACCAGGTTCAGTTTGTGTGGCTGTGGCATTTAAGTTGTGAGTTGCGGAAAAACAAAGTTTTTGTGTACTGTATCAGAATTATTATTTTTTCCGTATACAATACAATAATGTAATCCACTCGCAAATGGGCTTCCGCCCGATGGCAAGTCACCTGTTCCCTCTTAGTTCCCCAGCATTTCCAATGCTATTCTGAACCCACCAACACTCCCCTTTGTCACTACATCCTCACCCAAAACATTCCAATCTCTCACAGTCCTCATAAGCATAGACTGTCTCCCCCTCTCGGTCCTCCTCCACACCCTCTGAAGCTTCAAGCCGTTGTCTCTCCTCCCTCTATACAGTCCCCTGGTCAACCTCTCACCCAGCCTGCTCCAACCTCCCTCCCCCCCCATCATTCAACATCCTATACATCCTGACCAGTCTCTCTACCTTCCTCCTGTCCTTCAGGGGGCACCACCC